>JABFQD010002078.1:0-16202 GCA_022817045.1 Psix sp. ZL-2020 | reverse complement strand
TATATGCTTATATATCATTTTAAAATTTAAATTTTATTTTAGGTTTAAATAATATTAAACATATTTCTCCCGACAGTTAATAGTCACACATATTGACTTCATTTATATATAAATAAAGCTATAGAATGATGATGGAATGTTTTGTTAATTTTTTAGCTACTCATCCACTTTTAGCATATCGTCATCTTTGAGTTCAGTAATGCGTGACGTTCAACACATGGTCCCTGTCCAGCGTCTCGTCTTCAATGATCGTTGTTTTTACGTCCGCCGCCTGGAGACGTTTGTTCTTTCATCCGTTATTCAAGCCACACATAGACTATTTACTCTGCGTGAATATGATTCTATGAAAAAATTAATAGCCACGCCGAGATTTTATCTCTGCATTATATTGCGTTGGACCGTGAATTTATGATGTAATCCAATACGCGATAGATTCGCTTCTTCTTCTCAGCAGACCAACAGTTCGCAAATTATTTACTGCGATCTTCTGACAACGTTAACGCCACTTATTCTGTTCACCAAACAACACTGACCAGCCAATAGATGCAAGTGCTTTGAAAAAATCTTCAACTTTTTGATGTCTACAGTTCTCAAGATATAAATTCGTTGTATATAAAGTTCATGAGAATATCTTCTGGAAATTAGAACAACTAATATTTGCATATTACATCATTTTGAAATTCTTATAAATTCAAATTTTAAAATACTATTACTTCCGAATACTGATTTTTTAATATTAACAAATAAATTTCAAAATATGTTCGTAATTAAACTAAAAATCGATAATAAACTTATTTTTGACAAGCTAACACTTACCTCTACACTTTAAAAATGTAAAAAACTATTAAATAATGTAAATATTAACAAATTGAATGATTAAATTTTGCCTATTTTTTAACTGTGTTCAATTTAAATAAACACATATATACTTATTGTTTAATTAAGTTATCACCACATTCATTGTATTTTCTATATTTTTATGTATGGCAAAATAACCTCCGATGCAAGGTCAGAAGCACCATAAGATGTAAATATTATTTGTCCGAAGTTATTGATAAGTCATATAGGATAGTTTACCTCTTATTTCCAATTATTCCTTTAACCGTTTTAACGTATGAACGCAATTTCATTTCGATTTTTTTTCCATGATAAATGAAATTTGTATATATTTCTGACAAGTTGTACCTATAACGAATCAAGTAACCGTGCAGAACTCAAGATTGCAGCTAGTAACTATACTATATACAAGATGTGCAATACGAAGACTGAAGCAAAGTTAATTAATCGTAAATTGACGTTGACCATATAAATAGTTTTTATGCCATTTTTCCATAATTTACACAACTAATAAAAAGTTATGAATTCCTGCAAAAACTTTATACAATTTGATCTGATCGGTTTTTATTCGCTTGGTTTATTTATGCTAGTTATAAAATCAATTTTGCAGCAATGCAGTACTCCATAAATTAAAAAAAAATCTGCAACGAATGTGCTTGAGATGAACGAAGTTATTTTTGTGGTTCTTTGTTGGTGGAACAAAAATATCGTCGATTTTGGCGATGAGAAAAATAAAAATGATTTCTTAAAACGAAATTGTACGATACATTTTACGAGGATGGTAGCGTGACGAGCAGGTGGGGGAAAAAGTTACGAATTTGCAACAATTAAGTACGCTTGGCCTTTCTCGGCGGCACAATGCAAAAAATCTTGGAGAAAGACAGGCAAGTAAAAACGAAACGAGAGAAACGGCGAACAGCGTACACGGAGTCATCTGGCACTCGACAGGATTCAAAATAGAATCGGTGTGCAGCCTTCCTTCTAGCGCAAAAAAGGAAGTCGTGACTGACGTTGTTGACGATGTTTTCATTGTAATTAATGCCATTTATCTTTCTTGGCTGCTTCTCGTCGCTTTTCTGTATTCCGTCGACGTGCACTAGAATAACCTGTTATATCAAAGAATTATTTCATTAATCGTTAACATATCGTGCCGTTCAATCTACTCTGAAAAAAGCAGTCTATCGATTTCCATTTGGAGCTGTTTACAAATGTAACTCATGTAATCAATTGACAAATTTTTCATCTTGAAAACAATTTTTTAACGACCCATTTAAACTTTATATAGAAAACTCAAATTCGTATTGACTTACTATATCAGTCTAAATGAAAAGGTTGAAAAATATCTTGTTAACAATTATTTTCATGATTAAAATACTTTGCAATTAATTTAACGAAAGGAAAAAGGTAGCGTGCTTTTTTTATTTCAATTAATAAATTCTCTACTATATATTTTGAATTCCAAAAACACACGCCACAAATTATGAATTTGCACAGAAGACAATATTCATTTAGCATACAATCTAATAGAGTGATAACGTTTGCTCTGTTATTAAGAACTTGTTGAATTTAGTTATTATAAAAATCATGTTTCGTAATCTATATAATTAAAAGTACATTAGCATTAGAATGAATGATGCAAGTTTGAATAAGCTTAGATATATGTGTTGATTTAGGAAATGATAAATGTGTTGACGTTTGTTTTGTAGATTATCCGGAACTACAACTACACTCGGAAGTCCAGGGAGTGCCAACGGAGGAGGCACTGGTATCGGAAGCGGTGCAAACAGTGGTGACAGTGGCGCGGCCAGGGGAGGGGGAGACGGAGGAAGAGGAGGAGGTGGTGGGAACGACGGGGTTGCTGGGAACGCGACTTCGGGCGGAGATTTCTTGCGCAGGAGTCATCCCCTCTCGGATCACACGGCACTCCATCCCGCCTACCGACTCAACTACATGGACCTTTACCATCAACTCCAAGCTACCTCGCACAGTCCCAATGCTTCGTTACATGGTACTTCTTTTTAATTACCATTTCCCGCCCACATTTATCAAATTGAAACAATTATCGTTTTTAGTCTTATTACCTCGTTTTCAATTTTTCAACATTTTACATTCTTTTAAAAACAATTTTTAGGTTTCAAACTTCCAATGAGACTAGAATATTAATATTTATTTAGTTTTGTCTTTGGAAAACTTTATGATGATTTTCTTTTCAATCATGTGTCACAGTGAGTGAAATGTTTGTTTAACTTTCACCAGTCATTAAGAAAAATAATATTTTTTAGTCAAACTATTACGACTGTCACGAAAATTACGTAATTGTAACTTCTAAATTTTAAGTATGAAAATTTGCTTATTACAGTGTAAGCTTGACAATTATATGTGCACTCGAATACAGACAAACGGATATGTTGCATTGAATTAAGTACTCGTATAAAATCATCGAAGAATACACCCGCATTTCCGCCGGAAGTCTCGCTTTGAAATTCTGCTTCAACGATTCATCGTGTGACCACGTGCTGATGATCGATTGAAATTCGAACAACTTCAGTTGATCGAACAAAAAGCGACTAACAACAATTTCATTTATTAGCGTTGTAGTAAATTAAAAATTATTTTTATCCCTTGTGAAGAAAGATATTTTTATCATTTAACTTATTTTTGATACAGTTTATACAGTTCAAAACTGGCATCTAAACTTGACTGATGTATTTTTATCTTAACCAAAATTTATATATTTATATACTAAGCACAAAGATCAAATATTGAACAATATTGACTGTTTGTCTAAACAACAAACTTGTTAAAATTTTCTATATTTTATTCCTTGATGGGAAAGTATTTGCAGAAATTATTTTATACAAATTTATGTTTATAAATATGATAAAATATAAATCAGATAATTATTTGACAGTAACGTTCAAATAAACATAAATAATTAAATTGTTTACAAAAGTTATCTAAATAATTGGTTTTTTTTTTTTAGGGTTAAGTGGTTTAGGACCTGAATATCTTCTTCACACCGCGGGTCCAGGGAGTACGATCGCTTCGTCAGAATTTCCTTTTTCCATTGACGGTAAGTCGTGCTTAATCCAAATGAATGAGTGACTTCAAAAATGACAGGATATCATGGATAAATGACTCGGCAAATACCTTGACTTTGAAACGAAATTCTCAAATCTCGATTTAACGAACCAAATTTACGTGATTTCCATAATAACATATTTCTAAACGTCAATCGAATTCTGAGATGTTTTAATCGTCAATCTCCTTTGAACGAACTAAGCCCCATTCAGATCAACTCATGACGAGTTATAATTTTGAACGCAAATATATAAATCAGGTTTTTAAGATTTGCTATTACAACCAACGGATTTATTTTTCAAATCGATCCATCATTACGAGGTTTAAACAATGAGAAAGGCTCACTTGTACTAGTACACATGTGGCAGATAAAAAATTGATCACATCGAAGAAGCGAGTTGTCGGACTCGAATGAATGGTCAAGGTGAGAAGAACAGAGATGAATTGAAGATGAATTGAGACGGAGGAAGAGAAGCAAGACGAGGTGCCGAGAGCACGAAGGTAGACACGGGGCCTGACGAGGCCAGCTCGTTAACTCGCTGCACTGCCGCATAATTGAATCGACTCGAAGCGACACGACCTCATTAACACCTTAGCGCCTGCCCTACAGGTTGTCTCACGTTTCGTAATCTAGATTCCACTCGCGTCTCCTGCCTACGCTAACCGATCTCAACCATTTCTTCCCTTCGTTCTGAGTTGCCTCTACTTTTTCGAATCGATTATCTCAATTACTCAAGGCTTTTACTTGTTTTTTCCATTTCAAAAATACTTTCTTTATTATATTCGGATAGAAAATAAATGTCTCTAATTTGAATTATAGGGCAGAAAGCACAAAACTGACACCTCAAGTCTTGGAAGCGTAAAAGGAAACTAAAACTCAATAAACTGTAACGGTTTCAAACTTTGATGTTGACGGGAAATAATTTTGAAGTCAAACATTGATTAACATCAAACTGAATTAATTCGATATATGGTGATGATCATACATATAAAAAATGGATGTATTTTAGTACCATAAAATACTAAATTAAATAACAAAAATTGTTCCAAGGATATTTCGCACTTGCGATTCTCCATTGTTCCCTCTCTGTTACCACACCACCACTTCCACCACTACCAACGACTTCGCCCTCTAGTTCCCCTCCAAAGGGCTCCGCCTCTTCGACCCTCTTTTACTCACTTTTTATTCTACCTTGCTTTCATTTATCTCAAGAATTTATGTGAATAGCAATATAATGTGCAAAAAATCCTAGGACCACCATCTCATTTTTGGTATAACCATGAATAATAAATAATATATCTATATTTTGGACAACAAATGATGTTTAATTCAATAAACATACACTTCGTATTTACATAACTTTATTTATAGTATATATCGTAAAATGTTTTGTCTATAATTTTATGGGGAATTGTACAACAAAATTTGACATTAAATTTTCATATTTATAATATTATTTTAAATTTGAAAAATGTCACAACTTCAAATTGAATTATTTTTCAATTTTTTTGGTTCTCCACGATTCGGATTAAATCTAGGATTATGGTTTGAAGTTTAAATTAAGTTCTTTTTTGCTACTTTCTATTTCCACGATCGTTTTTAATGACGATCGAGAACTTTTTAATTTACAGTGGTTGTTTTACGTGAGATGTTATCACTATACTTTGAAAGTGCTTGTATGTTTTCGGAATGTACGACCGTCCGAGAATCATGCCGGTTCGTCGTGCCGATCAGAGCTGACGATCGTACCAATTTACATGTCTCAATCCCTTGTTCAATCGAGTCGATACGCTCGAGGATGTTGCTGAGAAAAGTTTTTTTTCTCATCGTGCAATCATTAATAGTTATCACTTGCCGGTTGCATTAACTGCTCAATATATTCGTAACATTTAAATAAGTAACACCTCTTAATTAACATTCGCATCTGATACAAAAGCATGCCTAGTTTGACTATTCGAATAAAATAATAACCCAAAGCTGATTTCTCTTTTGCTTTATTTATTCAAAATATATCCCGTCAGTTGGAACCGTTAAGAGTATTTTGACCGACACTTTCGATGTGTAAATTTTTAATATATTCATGTCGTATTCATTGTTCACAATAAACCTCAAGAAAGTGGCATTTTAGAAGCTGAGGTAAATTGATAAACCGATGGAATCTTCTTTAAGGTAAACTGGTCATTCGGAAAGCATCTCAAATTTGATATTTGATGAGAATTTGCAAGCGGCTAAAATGGTCGAAAGATGAACCAAATTACAGATGTAACATTATACTTTGCAGTTTTAAGGCGGCTCGGTGATGCAAACTAAATTTTACTAATACAACCTGTATTTCGCAATAAATGACTCTCACTACAACTGCACAACATTATATTAATGTAGAAATAATCGAAAAATCATTTTCATTTAATTGCGAATATATTTAGAGATAATTTAACAAATGAAGAAATAAATGAAGAAGTTAAAACGCAGTAATAAATCTTCACCGTGGGAGACTAAATGAGCAAGTACAACATGCATAGATATACATACAATATTTATGAAATAAGAGTGAAAAACATGCACTAATCAAACATTTTAAAATTCCATTCAATCAACCAAATTATCAATTTAAATTCAATGTTTGTATCAGCTGTTTTAATTACAATTAACTTTGAATCAACATTAACATTGATTAACAAATTAGCATTTCTAACAAACTATAATCATGATACGTATAAACGCTTTATCTAAACTCTTCTATTTACATAAAACATGTATGTGTAAATAAACATATATCTCTTATAGTTTCTTTTTGTGAAACCACATATAAATTATGACTTATACATGATACAGATTGACTATATAACCATAATTTGAGCTGTTCAATTTTGTTAGACCGCTAATATAAAAATAAGAGTATACATCAATCGTAACGTATTGATTCGCCTGAATCGTTAAGATACTCTGCAAAGAACAGGTAACAAGTGGGATCAATTGATAAAAATGTAAAATAAAATACGATACAATTTGCGGAATATGACGCTCGTCTGAGCAAGCAACTCGAGAGTGGTTTTGTGGTGAGCTTAAAAGAGAAACGCTTTCTATATTACATCGTTAGCTTGCGGTTGCAGGCAAAATGCTGCTAAAACGTTCAGCCGCAGAGTTCTCATCTGCCTTTGTCGTCTCATTTGTTCGATTAAACGTCAAGTTAACGTTCTGGACGCGTCATCCACTCAGCGCCTCACATACATCGATGATTTACCATTTTGCGCTTCATTAGAATTGATTTCAACGAAATGATCAATTACAAGACATTTTGTTAATTTATACACTTTATTCCTTAAATTATAAATTCAATAAAACTTATTACATCATTTTATATACTTGCATATAAACAAGATTTTGTGGTTGAAAGTCTGTTTTCGAGAGGTAGAATCATTAGAATACACTAGATAATGTACCAAGCATTACATATATACAATTTTTAAACAATTTAAAATTTCAAATGAAAATTAAAAATATCTCAAAGCCTAAGTCATTATACTTTGAAATTTATAACTGATCAATGTATTTATATAAAACACAAATTTGAATGTTTAATTAATCTTGTTTTTTAAATAAATAAATATTTCTAAGTTTCTAACATATTTTCTGATGGGTTTTGAGTTTTTGAATCAATAATTCATTTCGCTTCGTTGAGGTGTGTTAACAATCATGGCGACTTTACAAGTTAAAAATATGAAAAGTTACAAATGAGTTTTGTCAGTTCAATAAATAAAATTCAACAAACTATACTATTCTCAGAACAGATGTTGAATAACATTTTGTCAATGATTTTGAATGTTATTTGAAAGAAAACTATGTTAATATTATTTTAGTTTTGTAATTTCGATGATGTGTGTGATTCGTAATATAGAGATAATGAATTCATAAATTTTGTTTTTAGGTTCAAGGGTGGGAAGTCCTCGAGCGTCGGCAATAAGAGCAGGTCGCAAACGGGCTCTGAGTAGCTCGCCTTATTCGGACCGTTTTGACATTGACAGCATGATTAGATTCAGCCCGAACAGTCTAGCTTCGATTGTGAATGGTTCTCGAAGTAGCAGCGCCAGTGGCAGCTACGGTCACCTTTCAGCCGGTAAGCGTCTTGACGAATCAAGTCGAGTGGAATGAAATCTATGAAGGGATATTAAACAAGAACCACGTCAAACTTGACTTACCATATTATTTCCTTGCTTATCCTAATGAATGTTAATAAATCACTAAATTATTGGTCACTGTTACCAGTAGCTTATAAAATATATTTATAAAATTATACCTTAACAACGGCGGTACGCCGCATATGGTTTGAGTGAAAGATTACTGTCATTTTAATATTGTATACACGTGCTTTCCATATTTAAAAAATTCCTTTTTCTATAGAAATGTGAGTTCTTAAAAGCAAAAGAAAAGACTTTAAAATCTTTTAGGAGGATTTTCAAATGTTGAATAACGCTTGAATTTCAATTGTAAACCATAAAATAAGTTACCTTGAAAAGGAAAATAATATACGGTGAATAAAATGAAAAAACCAATAACTAAAATATGAATAATAAAAAATGATAATTTATATATTTCAAAAATGTTAATCAATTAATGACAAATGATGAACATTATAAATAATAAGATGCATCAAAGTTTCTTCATAACGTTTTAAATAGTCATTTCAAAATGACTCTTTCTTGCCATTTAATTTTTTAAGTATATGATACACATACAAATTACAGTATATATTTTAATTATAGCAATATGTTCAGCAGAAATTGATGGATTAATATTGAAAAAAACTTATTGAGCATGGACTAAGTTTATCACAGCAGGGTATAGTTTCTTCCGCGTTACTCTTGATGGTAGCTCGAGGCCTCAGCCGTCAACCACTTGTCGTCAACGTTACGGATTCTCATTACTCGCACGGCGCTCGCTACTGTATACAATCGTTTCTCGGCCGTTCACTGCCAATCTTCGCTTTACGCGCTATCACCATTTCCGCACTGAACAAAACGTCTTAATTACAATCACCGCGACGCTTCTTGCATGTTTACATGTTTTTTCTTCGACGCCTCTACATACTAGTTTGAAAATAAATTTTCATTAAATATCTCATTAAAAATTATGACCATAAAAATAATTTAAAAAATAATCTTTCTTCTACTAAATAATTGCGTCATGTTTTATATGTGATAGATAGTACATTATTTTACTATTTTTTCATACTGCGAATTTCGTTTATTCTAATTTCTAATCATTTTTCATGTAATGTTTTTTCCAAAAATTATCTCGCAGCTTTCTTCATGAACGAACAATAACTGAATTAATATTCTTGTCGAATTAACAACGAGTGATGTTACGAGTTTTTGTTTACACGTGTCAAATCTCTCGCCTGAACTTCCTAAACTGAACTATTTTTAGATCCATACAACGTTCGTTTCTTCCACTTGAATTGACAATCTATTTACCGTCGACATTCGAAATTTACATTTCATCATATATTTTTTATGATTGGTAAAGCACAAAAAATGTCGTTTCTGATATTGAAACGCAGAACATTTATTACAATCAATTATTATGTTTGGTGGCCTCTTTCTTGTATGTGTCACAAAAAGAAGAAACAAAAAACAAACATCTCTTTTAATTCCGCGTTTTAGGAGTTATATTTAGAGAAATAAATAAATCGCATTTGATTAGAAATGTGCTTCTTTATAATAAAATTCCGAACAGTTTGATAATGAATATTATAATATAAAGTAACGAAGAATAATTAAGATTAGTATTATTTCTTAATATTATAAAATAGAAAAATAACATAACCGATTATGAGAAAAAATGTTTGTTTATACAGCAATGAGTCCAGCTCTGGGAGTGCATGCAGGAATGGCACCGCATCTTCAACAGCTGCACAGTCATCTTTTGCGGAGTGCAGTGGCACTTTTGCCTCATCCTCTGCAGTCATCGCACCCGCCTCCGCCTCCTCCACAGAGCCAGCCACAGCACCCTCATTCTCACACACATTCTCATTCTCACGCCCACGTACATCCACACAGTCACAACATCACGCCGCACACACAACTCTATCCGATGTCACCACATTCCACGGCAAACACCGCGATTGTCAATCAGGGCACAACTATCCCTTCCAAAAATGAGGTGAGTTTGAAAATAAATAAATACCTTAACTAAGGTAAAACATTGACAAGCTTGGCAAGGTTTTATTCACGAATTGGAACATTAATTAAGCCACTTGTTGATTCTCATTAGAATGAAATTAATTAACAAGTCTTTTTTTTTCATCGAGTGAAGCGTGATTTAAATGTGCGATAGAGATAAAACATTGAAATGTACGTTGGAAAAAAGATAATTACGATTATGAGCGCAAAAGGAGTTGTGACTGCAGAGTACTATTGGCGGAAAGATAAGACGAGCATGCTGCGTTCATCATAATTTATAAGACTGGTGGATTGAAACGTTCAGGTTCTGGGAGTTACGGGTTGGGATGTCGCGGTAATGGGTGAACATCTGTCCGATTAGCATAATTCATAAACAAGCAACATTAGCATAAGACACGGGATGAAGTGCGAATGGCTGACGGCGAAATAAATCCGCGAAAGAAAACCTATGAAGGAATAATAATGCGAAGCAGAGTCAACGATAAATATTCAATAATCAGTCCCTTTGCATTAAAAGGGCCAGTGTACGGTTTCTTTATCACGCGAAAGTTGGCTGGTCGACTCGTCCTCCCCCGCTCGCACAGTGTGTATTGGGTTACCACGTTTGAGTCCTCGGGTTACAACCAATCTCGCACACATTATTCCGCTGCCTCGACTCTTCATACAACTTCTTCGTCTACCTTTTTTATCCTGATTTATTTACATTTGCCGTGCTCTTTCCCCCTCGTGCCCGTTTTGCGCTTATATTTATTTTTAAGCCTCTGCTGCCGTGCTTATGTCTGCACGCCGTAAACTCTCGAATCCGATTGCATCGGACTGCGCGCGATTCGCTCTCCCTGCTCGATTTATCCTTTATTTTTCATCGCGATGCTAAGATCCGCCTCGATCGTTTCACAGGTATGGAGCCTGTGCCACGCTGCGGGTGAGCACGCAAAAACGACGCCCAGCCGTAACAATAATCCGCCCTCCCTAAATCCCACTCGATTAAGCTTTTTGACGTTTCAATCGATGAGTCTACAACATTTTTCTACAACCATTATTTTCGCTGCTTGTGTTGTTCGCACATTTGCATTAAAAAGGATCAAATTCTTTAGCATTTCAAAACGTAAACAAACATATCTGCCAAACCGATTTAATCGCGAACCGAAATCTTTCAATCCTCGAAATTGCAACAAATTATTTCCGGTATCCTCTAACTATGGTTCATTACTCAACATCACGAATAATAATATGGTGGACGTCTGATTACTTCTTCTTTACGATTTTCAAATTATAATTACCGATCATTTAATTGAACATCTTATAAAGTACAATAATTATTGCTAATAAATCTGTCAAAATTGAAACTCACCTAAATCTTGTTTGAAATGTGACCATTTGAGCAACTCATTAGTTTCACTTAAAAATAGAGTGAAAAAAATGCGAGTGAGAATATGAGTTGAATCGTGTGCGCTCGTTTGCGCAACTCTGAGAATTAGGAAAGACGGGAAATAAAAGAAGATATTGCTCCGGTCCAGCGGAGAAGGAAAGCCTACATATGTGCACGTGCATGAACAGAAGAACGCTTACATCTATATCAAAGAATGCAGTCCTGCAATGTTTCTGGGCAATTGGAAGTAATGATCCCGGGAAACATTGCGCGAGCAATTAAATTAACGAGACAAAGTAATTACGCGATTCCAAAGTGGCGTTTAACTTAATTAAATACGAGCGACATTTTAATTTTTTGCGAAAACCTTGCGTCTGATTTTACAAATTTTACGAATAAGTGTATTTATCAGTTATTTTGGATGATAATGAAAACATTATTGCAGCAGAACATGGAAATATGCAGAAAAACATCAGAAGCATCGAATCGGTCGATTGCTGCAGAAGCAGACACATCCACGAAGAGGCAATCAACCAAAGTGAAAAAGGAGCCGGCGACGACGACGACCGCGACATCGACCGTATCGAACAATCATCCGCAGGGTCTAAGTCCAAGCGAGGATCTGCGCGATGAGCCTGGAGATTTCATCGAGACGAATTGTCACTGGAGGGACTGCGGTTTAGAACTGCCCACTCAGGTGAAAATGCGTAGCTTTAATTCGAATAACCGTTATATCGAGCGACTAGATGCTTTAAGTTCAATGAACTTGAGATGCAAATGTGTTAAGCGCTGTGATCAGATAAGGCTTATCACGGGCGTCTTATTGCAGAAGCTAATGCAGTGTCAATGGAGCGTTCATCAATTTTCAATGATGTGGTTTTTACTGTTACAGGACGATTTGGTCAAGCACATCAACAACGATCATATTCACGCGAACAAGAAGAGTTTTGTCTGCGGCTGGGAAGACTGCTCGCGAAATAAGAAACCATTTAAAGCCCAATATATGCTGGTCGTTCATATGCGTAGGCACACGGGCGAGAAGCCGCACAAGTGTACAGTAAGTACTTACAATGATAATCTCATGCTTCTTGTGGTTCGTGATCATTACACCGGTTTTCCAAATTGCAGTTTGAAGGCTGTTTTAAAGCCTATTCACGCCTAGAAAATCTCAAAACGCACTTACGATCTCATACGGGAGAAAAACCGTACACTTGTGAGTATCCCGGATGCAGCAAAGCATTCAGCAATGCCAGTGATAGAGCTAAGCATCAGAACAGAACGCATTCCAATGAGGTAAACTATAAACATTATCAAATCAGAAATTGTTTAAATTGATTAAGATGGCTTTAAACAAATATCGTTCGATTTGCAGAAACCATACGTATGCAAAGCTCCTGGTTGTACAAAACGCTACACCGATCCATCCTCATTGCGAAAACATGTTAAGACTGTACATGGAGCCGAATTTTATGCAAACAAGAAACATAAAGGTGGTAATAGTAGCGGCAATGGCAATGGTTCAAGTGGAGGCAACAACGGTGGAGGAGGAACTGGTGTCGGAGGAGATGGAACAGGCAGTGATGAAGCTGGTGCTGGAGGTCATAGCAGTCCAAGTAGAAGCGAAGATCATCCTAAGACCCCAAGTCTGTCAAGTCCTAGCGTCAAATCTGAAAGCGAAGCAAATAGTCCTCCGAGTATGATTCATCAGCAAAGTCCGTTGCACGTTACCGCATGTGCAGATGATGTAGCAAGCATGGCTATTGGTTCGATATCCGGAGATGCTGTTGGTATCGTTGAAGAACCTTGGAATGAAGAGCCAACAGAAGATCTCGATATAGCCGATCTTCCAGTTGCACTTCGAGCGATGGTAATATTGTGTAAGATAGAAAATTAATTATTGTTATTACAATTTTGTCTTACAATCAAGAATTTTTTAGGTTGGTGGTATGGAGTCTCAGCCACAAGTTTCTCCATCATCTAGGAATCGATTAAAAGGCAGACTCAACGCCAAGTCTGGCGCAGCAGTTTCACAAATTATATCTACTGGTTTGAGAAATGCTCGCAACATGATAGGACCTCAAGGTGGTAACATCGGTGAACTGAACAGACGTATAACTGATCTCAAGATGGAGAACGTTCCTTCAAATCGGCAGACAAGTCTGTCGGATTTGCAGATGAGACTTCAACCTCTGAGCGAACCACGCAGGGACAGCAACTGTACAGTGAGCACCTACTACGGCAGTATGAAATCGACCGACTTCAGCAGCCGAAGGAGTAGTCAAGCGAGTGCAGTCAGCGCCATCAGAACAGGAATAACCGGACCAGGTAGTTTCTATGATCCCATCAGTCCCGGTAATTCCCGAAGAAGCAGTCAATTGAGCACTGTTTCCAGCAGAATTAATTCTACAGTGCATTTTCCAGGACAATACAACACAAACAATCTTATAGTCCAGACGCAGAACATGTCTCTGCAGGTAAACATTGGTTTACAAAGTAAAATCGATTAGAAATAAAATTCCCAAGCATTCCTTTTTAAAAAATTAAGATAAAAGACGATTATTTTTAATATTCACGAATGCAATATGTTTATAACGTTTCTCACACAAATTTTTCTTTTAGAACACACAAAATCCAACAGTGGACTGGACACCTACAGTCAACCATTGTCAACAATCATCTGTAGCGGATAGAAGAATGTCAGAACCTGCCAGAGGTCAAAACGCTCAACGAGTATCTCCACCGGTACCACCTAGACCCAGATCTGCACAGCTACCAGAATTGCATCCAAACCAAGAAGTTCGCTTAGACGAAGTAGGCGAGGCAGAGATGGTAGAAAACAAACTTAAAGTAATTCCAGATGACATGCTTCAATATCTTATTCAAGAGAAGATTCGCGAAGAGGGCAATAATACATGTAACTTCCGCAGTAGTCCCCTGCCACATTGTCGTTCTCCTATTTGTACTAACGCTGCCCATTCGCAACGTCACGTGCCAGCTAATAATTATAATTATAATCAACCTCATTGTTATCCACCTCAGCAAATGTCTAATGCTCCTTCAAATTGCGATTATCAAAATCAGCCAGCCTATCCACAATGTCCCAGTGCCCGAATGAATCCAAACGTGAATAATTATTGCGGTCCACCACCAAATTACAACCCACAAACTTGTCCCTCTCAAATGGGTAGTCCAAGTGTCCCAGTCATGTCACCAAGCTCACATTATGCTGCTAATCACGTAAACGAACAACCCATGAGCTCTCCAGCTGCTGGAGCAATGGCTCCTTCCCAAGTCATGCAAAACCCTCATCAAAATACTGCACAAATGACCAGAAATTGTGCTCAAAACAACGAATATTATCAAAATTATCCTTGTCAGACTGGTGGTCCAACATGCGGTGCACAAACTGTAACGAATCGTCCAATAGTTCAACCATGTGGAATTGTTCGATCTCCAGGTATGCCTCAAACGTGTCAACCAATGTCTCCCCATTGTTCTCAGCAACAGCAACAACCTGCACCACCATCAATTCCGAATCAACATCGAAATGTACCGCCGCCGGGATTGATGCACACCCAATGTGCGTTATCTCCTATGGCTGATCCTTGCAGTCAAAATATGCATAACGGAATCGATCGATGCAATGTTCCAAATGGCCCCATTGCTGCTAACATGGTTGATCATTGTCAGAGAGGAATGAACATGTGTTCGTCGAATGTACCCAACCAGAAATTGGCAAGCGAAATACAATCACAGCAAGCAATTCAAGCTACTCCTGGTACAAATTGTCGAGCTATACCGAAGCAAAACGAGTGTCACGCCCAGTATTGCAATCATGCTTGCATCAATAATCGACCACCTGCTCAAGTAACTCAAGAACCGCACAGGTATAACTGCAACGACTGCCAATGGGGCTACAATTCAGAACAGTGTTATCATAATCAAGGAATAAACACCCCGGAAATTCAATGCCGTGATATTAGTCAATCGCAACAAGGATCTCCAGTCAAACCACCACAGGGCATGAGGCAAGACTCTTATAGGCGAACTTTAGAATATGTCCAACAGTGTAGAAATTGGTCCGGTAATGCCCAAGCACCAGAGAGTAGTGTGACTAGTTCTACGCACCCAATATCTCTTCCACAACCACTTCCTGCTAGTGCCAACATGATCGTGAACGACATGACGTCTTCGCTCAACTCTTTACTCGAGGAAAATAGATACCTTCAAATGATTCAGTAGACCCTTGTTATACGATATGAACAATTCGTATTTATATGATTCTTGTAATAAAACCAAATTATCTATACACATCATCAATTGTTTCTTCAGGAACGTTGCTAAGCTCGATATGTACAAATAGATGGAATAATTACATCTTTTGAAATACAGACACAGATATGCTTTCATCAATCGTGGCCTTATCATAAATTGCATTCAAATACACTTCAATGGCTTTAGAAAGACATTTTCTAGTCGTCTGAGTTTCATTGATGGTATTGTTCTGATTATTGCATTTATAAAGATATCTAATTAATAATTGTAATATTTTTATTCAATCGCATATGAATGGATATAATCATTTTTGTACCTTTAAACAAATTTGCTATCAGCCTGTGTGGTTTAGACTGTGATAAAGTTAACAAACGAGATTTATTATTAACTTAAAAGTATTTCTTGAAAACCTTAAAGGACCCTTGAAAAGAAAGTTTATTTTATCAAGCGAAAATTT
>JABFQD010002077.1:0-16203 GCA_022817045.1 Psix sp. ZL-2020 | reverse complement strand
CAACATTTGCAAAATTGTAATGTTAATTAAATGAAATTGGGGTTTCTGAATTTTCAGTAAAAATGTGGTAAAATTTAAAGTATGTTGAGACTTTTAGATATGATAATTTATATTTTTTCAGCGTGTTTACTTAATCTATGCAAACGAAAATTTGTGCCGAAATGATGTTTTAATCCATTAACAACATTTAAAGTCGAATTTCATTCCACTCGGAATAAAAGCATTCTGATAAGAATATCATAGAAAAAGAAGGAGTTTTATTATGCGATTTAAATAGAAGATGATAGATAAACGACGGTGGGAACGATTCGAAGACAATAGCAGCTGTGGATTCGGGTGATAATAAAAACAATATCTGCGCATTCAGGTGGGCTGATAATAACTCGCTGTTTTCTATACATGATTGCTCCTCAATGAAACCTACGTTCGATCCGGTCTATAACTGTCGTAAATGATGATCGATGCGGCTTAACTGAGCATGTTCTCGAAAAAAGAAACAGTTATTATTAATTCTTGTAATACTTTCGATTTTCTTATATCAATATTCGATTTGAATATATTTATCAATGATCAGTCTATCAACAATTATTTATTGGCATATTGCACAAGGTCAAAGTTTGTAAACTTGCCCAAAAATGTACATCATCGTAGAAAGATTTTAGCCATTGCGTATGTTCGAGGAAAGCAAATCATTGCGTCAGAAGAATAAAAATGTCTACGCGTTGTTTAAAATTAAGTGTGGCGAAAAACACTGTCCTTTTTTGGATTTTGTCCAATTGTCTGCGATTCAAAAACCACCAACACTTTATTTTGCAGAGCAATAATCTGTATATTTACGAGCATGACAATATAGTTTTCTCATTAGTTATATTGTTTAGAATGGTCGATAAAATTTCGTGTAATTTGAATAAAAATCCAGTGATGCTTGGCATTTGATCTCAGCGCAAAAATCCAACAAATTTGGAAGACTAAATATTTCTAAATCATATTTAATATGAGAAACAAAAAACGCAAATATCCTGTCGTGACATTAACACCATGGTATGCGTGCATAAGCAGCTATTAAATTTCACCTTTTAGCTCAGATGTATAATATGCGTTACGCGATGTTCGTAAGTCAAGTAACGGCGTTCGGCGTATGCGTACGTACGCGGTTTTATGAAAACTAGTGGTGTACTCTACTATGAATCGAGTCCTTTCCATTGAATGATCCAATAGGAAGTCGGCAATCGGTCGCGGCGGTTGCACCAGTTCATTTCCTATGCAGTTATCGAACCCACCAACATCAAACCGAAATAGATTTCACCACTCAACATCTTTCTTTTTCATTGAAATATTTTATGCAAATATATCTCATTATGGAAAATAGAAGGATATATTGTATAGAAAAAACTTCATTTTTCAATTTTTTGGTCTAACTTAGTAGAGAAAACAGCTTTCTTCGTGTAAAAAATAGTAACTAGATTCAACTATTTTTCAAAATCAGTACACAAATATTAATCTTTATTTCATTTCTGCTCTGTTATGACAGCTATAGTATCTCGAATTTACTCAAAGTTTAATTTTGCATTAGATATTTTAGTATTAGATTATTACATCTCGTATGTTCTAATAAGCACAAAAAATATCAATTTTGAATACAGTGTCGCGTTAATATCAGTCATTTTCGGCACATCGCGAACATCAAAAAGAACTTTTTTAAGCTCAATTTCTTCAAACTTTAATTTTATTTGCATGTGTTTCAACTTATTTAAATAAAATTTATCTTATATTTAATTGAATGAAAAACGATTTATAATAAGCAGCAATGTTTTATTATAAGGTATTCAATAAGAGTTTGATTCTTTTTATAATGAAAGAGCCATCGGGTAGTAGCAGGAAAAAAATAAATATCAAAATAAAAACAAAAAATATCGTTAAATAAAGTAGTTATTTTTAATGCAGAAGATGAGTATTGATAGAATGTTTGATCGCGTTCGCTCTTGTGATTAACACAGCTTCAAAAGGTCAGAGAATGGTTGTCGTAACTAACATGACGCTGTGTTGACATGTCTGCTGTATACTAGCCGATGGGTGACAGTTCGTCAGCTGACGCTTATCATAATCCCCAGGTCTTATATACATACATCGATTACTATTATATGAGAGTCTATAAACACAATTAGAAGGCGCGCGCGCGAATTCATACTAATGTATTGTTACGTCACTTTGCAATGAAATTACGCAGTGCCGTAATCTGATGTCATCTATTATCTATTCAGCGCCTCGGTCGCCCGAGCGATCGCCCGTCTTATCTTTACAACGCCGCATGCTATCAATTCTCGTTTGCAAAAACGTGAACGTCTTATTTATTACGTCGACTTTCATTTAACATTTTTGCTCTAAAATTTATCGCGTATTATTTGAATTGTCATGTTTCACGAATATTTTTTCAACGTTCATACTATTTCTCATGTACTTTTTGAGTAAACAAATTAAGCCGTTTAGACGTCAATATGAATTTGAACAATAGGATGGAATTAGATCCGATCCCTGTTTGCAGAGTGATTCTCATGTGAATTGTTCCATTCATTAACGTCAGAGGAACAACGAGATATTTATGCAACATAATCATTAACTAGCGTAACATTGTGCACTGTTTATAGAAGAAGTATTTTTAAAGAACAGCATATCGTACCAAAGTTCAAAGCAGATCGCGATAAATTTGGCCGCGCGCGACACTTTATCGTTGCCGCTGCCAAGCGCGGCTTTTCCTTTCCAAGCTTACTTTTGCCCGATGTGCTTACTTTTTGATACGAACGCAACGGCATTCTTCATTGTCTCTTTATCGCTGAGTTTATATTTTTGCTCCTTTTCACTAATTGCGTCGTTAACTCTATACCTACTGCAATGAAACTCATTTACCATACGCTCGAATTCGCTTTATTTTTATAATCTTAATTCAAGGTGATTCTTACTGTTTTACATAAAAAAACAAAATTTAGAAGAAGTAGTATATTCTGCAGGTTAAGGAAAGTAAAAATGAAAATCGTCAGTCACATGCAAATTTACGATCTAAGCCGAAGGTGTAGTTTATAATCGCACGTGATTGACGATTGCAGTTCACTTTTCGTGATAGAATCTATGTTTTACACTTTAAGATCACAGAAAACCGCCTCTTTCTAAAACTTCTTAAAGACAAAATTGATCTTTTATCTTCTTATGGTTAAATGATAACCTATAATATTCTAGACGTATAACATTTAAAAGAGCTGATTGCAACAGATTACACAAACTAATTTTTTTCCCTCTAAAGTTAGATAACTTTGCTTCAAACCCATTAATTAGCCAAATGCAATGTATTACGCGGAAATTTATGAATTTAAACCTTTCGATAAAATCATCAAATTAGTAATCAAAATGTTTCGAACAATTAAATTTGCTAGAGATTAGTTTGTCAGAAATTTCAATGATTATTTTAATTATTATTTTTATAGTATGTTATATCGTACTCAAATATTATCAATTTTTGACTTACAATATATTTGACGTGATATATTATAATTTTATAACAGTAGAAGATTAAGTGTGGAACATTTTAAAAATGATGGAATATTTCACTTCCGACACTGAAACTGTTTCCGAATGTGGCAGGTAGATTATAGATTAAGATCGATTTTAAAAATTTATTTCAGTCAATTTTAAAAGCACATATTGACAAACGTTCATGATGTATTTGTTTACTTATAAATTACATTAAAATTTAAGTGCAATTTTATAATTGTATACTACTCAAAAATTTCAATAAAAAATACATTCGTGAACAAATTTCAATATATTTAAAAAATGAAAATAAACTTATACATATAATTTTTTTTGGTAAAATAAGTGCAATCATTTTTGTAAGATTAATGTAATATATAACAACTCCGACTATACTGATACTCTATAGTTACAATTGTGTAATACAGTGTAAGAATTATTAATACACTTATAAAAATTAAAGTTAAAGTTAAATTACAGTATGAAATTGAATTACTATTTAATTTATTGATACCAATGAAATGTAATGATACTACGTGTAATAGTATCTTAAAATTACTTGTACAGTAATAGTATAAGTCTAATGACTCGTTAGATGATGTGATATTTTGATGCTTTCTGAAATTTATTTAAATTAAATCTCATTTATGATTTATTATTATTCATTCAATTAAATTCAATTTTATTAAATCAACAAAAAAATGTCAATCTTTTTGATTGAATACTCATGCGAATTCTCATTTTTCTTAAGCGCGGTCATATTCTTTGAACAAAATTCTATTTGTTATATTTTTCATTATTTGGCGTTATTTTACGCTTCAAGAAAGAATGTGTAATAATTCAATTATTAAATTTATAAACGAATATTAATAATTATTTCTTATGTTTCATATTAAAGTTGTTTAATTAAGCATTGTGTTTCGTATATATTTTTGTATGATTCATTGTCTCACCTTTAGGAGGCAAAAATTTACGCTAATAATTCGGCATAACGCTCGTCCGCTGATTAAAATTGTTATTATTTTTTACAATTTTGTAATGAAATTTTTACTATCTACAATATATTTTTTTAACGGACACCTTTTTCTTAAACAGTAGTAAATTAATAAAATAATATAGCTTTAAATTTAAAGATATATTTTAGTGGTATTTTATTATAGGTTATAAGTACTTTTGAATTACATATGATTAATTTGATTTTAAAAATATTAATAATGTTTTCACAATATGTAAGTGAAAAACTTATTATGAATTGAATACTTTAAGAAATAAAGGTTCTATAGAATTATATAGATAATTAATTTATATTTATTGAAATATTTTTCACAAGTAAGTTATTAGAATTTTATAAATAATAAATATATTCTTTATGCATCATTTTATTATTATTTTATTGTTATCAATTGCTGTCCAATTATTTGATGCGCCATACGTACAGCCAATATAATAAATTATATAAAATATATATCTCATACCTTCGGTGAATTTACTATCATAAAGCAAGCAATACGTACATGAATATATTTGTTCATATTTTATGACAGTTTCAACAAATATGAATTTTATTACCGTACAAATATTTTTACACTTAATGAATAACTTTTACATAAAAAGTTACATATGTTACAAGAATATCAATATGGTGTATACTAAAGAGCAAAAAATAATATCTGAAGATAAACAAAATTACAATATTTATTACCAATTTCACTAAGAAATATACAAAATTTCATCACCAAAATATGAAAATTAAATTTTCACACGAGAAATTTCTTCGTAAAGAACTTCGCGGATATTTGTAAGTCAATCGAAACAAATTTCATTCGAATATAGAGTTTTCGATTTACATACGGTTTTTAAAAATGTTCATGCAACTATACATATATTATAATGTACTTTCAAAAACTCTTTAAATCTCAGTAAGTACTACATTTACATGGCGTGTCAACTTTACAAGAACCTCGGTCAAGTATCTGACAAGTTCACGAAGTCATTCAAAGTTATGACGAGAAACCAAAATAGACTTGAAAAGTGGAAATTCGTACCTCACGTCTATACGACGTAACACTTTCAAGTTGCTTCGAGTCAAATAAGTTTGTACAAAGACAACAATACATAAAATGTGTACATTAAATATCCATAATAAATCTCAACTAACGAAACTCGACAAATGTAATTAATGAAATTTCGTCGGTACGTTTTGTGCTCACAAAAATTCCATTGCATATTTTTCAATTCTGTACCGGATTCGTTTTTCATTCACCTCGTTTCCGCGGTGAACCTTTTCTTCGAGGAATTTAAGGTTTAATTGAATTCTAAACTTATAGCGGCAAATGGAAGCAACACGTATAATGGAATCGCGTTTCGAGCATGTACTACAAGGACGAATTACGAAAACCGTGCAATTTCGTTATTCTCGAGTGCCAGCAACTAGTTTTACTCGAAATGGAACAAAACGCAAGTTGTTTGTAAAAAAAAAAAAAAAAAAAAAATAAACAGCTGATCACTGTTCGGGACAGTTGTCTGTTCGTAATCTTATATAAGATTCTTCTATCTTTTCAGTAATGCAATAAGAAATTAATGAAACTTATTGACGTATACGTACACTTGAAGTAATCTTACGTATATTTGCTAAAGATAAGATAATAATTATTTCTGAGAAAAAAATACTAAATAACGTCAGTAAAATAAAAACAAATTCATTTTTTTATATCGGAACTTTCAAAAAAAATGTATGAAATCCAAATTTCTTTTGCACTTTACAACATTGAAAATTTGTACAAAGAAGCCGTACGGTTTATAGATTAGTATTCAAAGCAATATGTATTTATATTTTTACATATTTTTTATCAAGATATGTTTTAAATATCGGTTTTTTATTATCATATATAATATTTCTACTTATATGTGACTATAAAAGAAGTATATATTTTTCAATAAACTGAAAATGCCGCGAAATTCATGTTACATTTTGATATGAAATATTTTCGTATTTACCAAACGCATTTTAAAAACAAACCAAACATAAGAAAAAAGACATTCATTGAAATGAGTTCTTTTGAAGTATTCTGTTTGTTAAAAATCTGGAAACCTCTGCATCGTTTTTTTTCATTAAGTAATAATCAATTGAAAAAGACAAAGATGAAAAGCAAGAAGGGTCAATAAAACTGCCACTTAAAAGAGCGCAATCAAAGTGATAAACGGCTGTCTCAAAACAGATACGATGGTACACAAATTAATGAATATAAAATCATATTGTGGTCTGCCATATTAAAGTGTCTTTGATGAATAAAACTTATAAAATTCAACTAGGACTTGATTTCTTAATCCAACATTCGTTCATTTTTTTGGTAACAGCTTTCCGAAACACAGAATAAATTAATCACGACCCGTTATTAGCTACGAGCAAATATCACTCTTTTCCACGCGTCAACTGCTCTCGACAGGCTCTTATGTTTCAAACACCTTACAACGCGTTCGTTCAAAAAATCGTTTGAACATTTTTCTCTACTTTTAAAAGACATTAATGTTCTACATACACAAAGATGTAAATAGCAAAACAAATGCATCACTTAAGAATATATTTTGTCGAGATAATTATAATTTCATTCAAGAAATAGTAATACCTTAAAATGATTATTATTCCAAGACTTATTTATTTCATATGAATTATAAATAAACTTCAAGCTTTTTATGAGATTTATTTACAAATAAAACTTTGAGAATATAACATTTTTTATTCAAGCCGAGAACTACGGAGAGGGCATGTCTTTACCCAACGAGTAATACTACCCCTATAATGCTCTATAACCCTTATAAAACAGGGGTGCGTGAATGAAAAAAATCATTGAACTTTGGTAAAAGTTTTTGAATACATGATGGTGTAAAACGTCAATTTATTATAAGCTTTTTGAAGATTATCCTTTTTGAAAAAATATTAAAATGAAACTAAAATGTACTAAACTGATGAAAAATTAAGTTGAGTAACAGTGATTGATAAAAGATCTTATAATATTCATTATAGATTTTTTCATTATAAAAATTTTTCATTTGAATTGTTAATTTCGTAAAAACATCAAGTTCCGTCAACTGGAATTAAATGACATTAAGAGAGTTGGATATAATATCACAAATCATCTTGAGTTATATAGTAAATCATGTTTTTAATTTGACTTTAGAATTTTTTTATAAATTTTTTACGAAAAAAATAATGGGTCTTATATGAATAATGCCACGGTTTTAGTGCTCGGTTATGTCGTATAGTATACTTTATTAAATGGCTTATGTCATTGATAGTGAGTGTGTTATGTCAAGGAATTTCCGAAGCAATTGTATAAAATATTTATATTGTTCGTTAAAAATTCCGTCATTCATTATTTTATAGGTTAGGCCGCGATATAAATATAACCTTGAAATAACCTATATCATAAACCGTGACATTATCCACGCCTCGTCATGAATTACTGCGATTCAATGTAGAGATAATAAGCTAATTTTAGCGAGTAATCAATGTCAAAATTTTAATAAAAAATTAAAAATGTATATCTTGATAAGTTTGAAACTTTTAATAAGTCAAATTAAATTTCTAAAAGTAATTCAGAAGAAAATACCTTCGAAACCTATAACTAGCTGCGGGTATTTCTTTTAGAGAAATTGAGAATTTTTCTCAACAATATTCCTAGACGAATATCTTTGATTTTCATTACGAAAATTCAAAAACCACTTCTATATTGTAAATAATTAATTTTAGCTGAATTAAGTGTTCTCCAATTTTACGGACAACATATATATTTTCAACATACATATTTTCATATGTAAACTGATTTGTCATATATGCAACATATGAGTTAGATGCTTTTGGTGAAATAATAAGTCAACTTGAATTCATATTTTACACCTAACTATACTTTACAATGATTGATGATGGCCCTTTATAGGCTAAATGTATTTTTGATAACAGTTGAACTTGTAACAAGAAACAAATGCACTGAATCAATTATAGCGTAAATGATATACTTAATAGTTCCCATAAGCCTATTTATAGGACATTATATTCATTGCACTTTCTTTTTTCACATGAGCTCAGCTATCTAAGATCTGGATACGTAACAAGGGACGAAATTTAACGAGAAGATTACTTTTACTGGCTTTTATACTCATTACGCACTAAAACAGCAGACAAGAACAAAAAAGTTCTCATAATTTGTTTGCGCTTGCATTTGATGGTCAAAAAAGTTTGAATTCCGAGGCATAAAAAAATACAAAGTAAACGTGCTCGCTCGTAAATATAAAAGTGCCAGGAGAATAAAAACCAAAGTACGCATTAAAATAATTGATGATTGGGTCCCAAAAAATGGGGTCGATAATAACTTATTATTCAAGGCCACATAGAGAACTACGTTATGACTTTAGTTGCAGCTAATTTCAAGAGCCATAGGAATAATATTTATACATTTTTTATTTCAATCGTCAAATAAATCATGAAATATTTTCAATTGCACTATTTTTGAAAACAATGATTTCATACAATAATATCTACAAATGACAAAAACATCAAATAACATTGTATTGTATACGAATCATTGCTCAATATCTCTACAAATTATAACTAATTTATAATATGAGTTAAAGCGTAAAAATCAATAAAATATACATTTAGATATACATTTAAATATGTTCAATGAATAAAGTTTACTTCATTACTATATAAAGACAGCAAATTAATGAAAAATATAAATCATTTTCGTTTGAAATTGTAAAATTCATACTAATGAAAAATACAAAGTATTAGATCCTTCGATATGATGAATCAATGCCTGCTCAATTGTAATTACGTAAGTAATGAACAAAGACTTTTAGCTAACAAAAAACATCATTAATATAAAATGTTTCAAGTATTCGCGTGGGCGCTGATAAGTAACCCCCCCCCCCTCCCTCAATCACAAATAAGGATCAATGTATACACTGTACAAAGACCAATAAATCTCGATTCTTAACAAGTGATTTATTTACTCGCGCTTATATAGGTATACATATTTTCTCCGTTTCATTAGTTGTCGGTTGAGAAAACAAAATTGTTTTGAAAAGTTTTCTAAACGGAGTAAATGAAACATTTTTACTGCAATAAAAACATTGCCTAAAGGTTGCTTTCATTTATTTGGAAACTTGATTGGTTTAAAAACTTCGAATGGAACTGACCAAGATAATATGTCGTTGAAAACAAAAGATAAAAAACGTATTAGACATTGAGTCGGGCAATTTTACTGCGAATAATGTCACCGAAAGACATCAAACGTTCTTTCAATGGGAAATCTAGATTAACCTATCACTTTGATAAATAAATTGTACAGAGTTGTTTTCTTTATATAATCGATCAGTTTTCTGTGAATCAACACTTTTAACTACCGACAGAACAAAAGAATCAATATCACCTCACATTGTCTTTTTATTCGTTTATTTTTCGCGACAAATGTACTCTATTGATACTTATCGATGTACTAAAATCGATACGAAGATTTTGATATTTTGTGTAGCTTTCTTTGACACGCTCGAAAACGTTTATCTCAATTATTTAAGGTCAATATATCATCAATAGAGTACATTTGTCGCATGAAAGTAATTCAATAATTATTAGCTTTTTTATTCGATAACAAAACTTAAAAAACGAATAACAATAAAATATAAATATTTTAAAAGAATGTCCAGATTCAAATTCAATTATAGAAAGCTAAATTTGTGCATTCAATTTAGAACCATATTTTCAGTGTTTATTTTATCTTTGATAGTTTCAACCACTGTAAATTATTATTTAATGCATAGATCGATATAAATGAAAAATACAAATTTCACGGTTCTAATATGAAAAACCATGTATGAATGCAAAGTTTCTATAATTTTTAATAACGAAATTTCAAAAATTACTTATGAAACATTAAAAATTTTCTTTCGAAATTTATATTTTTTCATAAATCTTTATTTAGTTCAACAGTCTCCGTTATAGTAATTTTTCAAATGGTCTAAATTGTTAATTTAAAAGTAACAATTTCTGTTGATAAAACATAAATAGAGCTGTACAAGTTATATATGTCCTGAAATTTGCATCTTAAATTCATTGTTGTTTGTATATTTTATTGTAGACTTATAAATGATGCAAAATAATGAAACTTTTATAAAGAAATTGTAGCTTTGTGATAAATTGAATCAGTTTAATATTGCAATAAAAACAAGGTTATGATTTTATATAAATGATTGAAACGAAAAGAAATAATTGGAATGTACAAAAACTAAAAGCTGTAAGTGAAACAATATATCGTTTCATTCAAACATACATTTATTGACCAAATCTATTTTACACCAAGTTTTCAATTCAATAAATGCAGTAACCCCTTAACAAGAAAAGAATGGATTATCTGTTTTTATTCAACGCGGTTTCGGGTATTCTCCCCAGTATTATACAATTTTCAGTGTTTCCTCCGATGAAATAAGAAAAATTGATAAAGAAAGTTCAGTTCTATCATAAAATCATTATAAATAATAATGTCCAATCTCTCTAAATACCGGGAAGCTCATTCATTATATAAAAAATTCATTTTTATATATTTGACTTTGATTTTAGCACCGCTGTTTAAAAATATTTCGAATAAATTAAAAATAGCAACGTAAACTAAATTTAATTTAATGTATTTTAGAATATATAATTATAAATATAAAATTAATTTTACTATTATTTTCTAATACTTGAGATAATTTAGATATGTTAGGAAATAATTATCATTTTCTCAATGCATTCAGGGAATGCTAGTTATTTAAAGCAAGGCAAAAACTAAGTTTACTTAAACGAAAAAATTCAAGTTGAAAAGTGAATTTTTTTCAATTGAAAAGCTAATTACAATTGCAACATAATAATTTTGCAATCAATTTAGATGTATATTAAGATGAATGTGTAAATAAAGTTTCTTTTATTTCTTACTTTTAAAAGCTTTTGAATATAACTATATACATAATTTATTGAGAAAAAAATATGATATCAAACAATTTCATTAACTTCTTCACACGTTTTTATTTCAACAAACAATTTCTATAGTCTTTGGAAAAGTAAGAAATTAAAATTAATTTATATACTTGAAGCACGAAGCTTGTGCTTCAAAATTCTAAATATGAAAACAATTTTACACATCTTTACTTTGTTGTAATTAGGAATATTTTGTAAAACAACAAATTATTCTTGCTAATATAATTAATAAATTATAATGATCTTTTATTACAAATGTATTTATATAAAATATGAAATACAAATGTGGTCGTTAATCAAACTGTAACAATTTTTTAAACCGTGAAAAATAAAATTTTTTGCACCAGTTAATACAATGTTAATATTGTTTGAGAATTTGTTGCAGTAACAGTATACTACTGATATCAGACTACCGTTTCTGTCAAGATTATAATTTTTCTTTCATTACAAGCATGGGTAATAGCTTTCACAATAATTGTCAACTTTGTAGTTCAAAAGAGACAAAGGAAATACAAAACTAAGAATATTTCAATAATATATCCATGAAAATATTAATTTTAAACAAAATTTTATTGGTTTAGATAATTTTTAACGTTAGATCTTTGACCTCCCCCCTTCAGTTTAAAGTGAGGTCATAGAATAGCGCAGATGATGACGTCGTAGTGATCTCGCGGAAACAGCTGGAACGAGATGTACAGCGATCGAACATTCATATAACTAATCATACATATAAACAAATATGCGTCATTTTATAATAAAATAATTTCTTGGATTTATGTGAAAAAATGTGCTATTTGCATTATTAAAAGAATTAAATAATATATGAGGATTATGATAAAATTATATCATAATAATTGTGTCTATCTGAATAAAATATAAATATTCGCGTTTAATCAAAGAATAGGCATTCAAAACGATACTGCGACGCAAGTATGTAATTTTGATATCCTGCTTTTATGCTATATTTATTTCTACATGAATATTATCTTGAAAGAATGAATTGAAATTTTATAACATGAATCAGTAAATAACCGTTGCTATTACAAAACTAATAGCTAATAAATAACTTTTCCATGCATTTTAATTACACGTCTATTAATTATTTCTATTTTTTAATGTTTATTTTTACGAAAAATTATTAAAATGCTCTAGAAATAATATGTAATTTTTATTTTGAAAAAATTTCTTTTTTATCAAAGAAAAATAAGCAGTTTCACTCAATATATCCAATTGCTGTTTTATTAATTTATCGATTTTACACCACCTATTAACAAAAAGAATGAATATAATTTACACAAAACAAGATGCGATTAAATAATAAAATAAAAAACAATAAACAAATTACAAAAGAAAAGACTTGCTCATTCATGAAAAAACAATAAGAAAACTGAATTGAGTCTTCTTATTTTGCATTTAATTTACATTGCATCAGTACAAAAATGTTTCCAACTCATAATTCAAATAAGTTTCGAGGTCATAATAAAGGAATTAGAACCGTCCATAGTTTTTCTTCAGCCCCATATATTACACAAATTTATAATTAAAATTATAACTTCTTTCCAATACATTAGATATTAAAATACCATAGTCATCTAGAATGTAACTAATATCACCATCTTATATCTCCCTCATTATAAATGAACCGCGCGTATTATATAAACATATTCAGTAGATAATACCTAATCTATAATTAAAACCAAACACTCACTTAAACGCATATAAGAAAAACTGAGTTATATGAAGAAATAAACATCCTGCATTTTACATATACTTTTCTATTAATATTAGTCAAAAAATTTTTCTTAAATTGTACTACTCAGTTTTTAAAAGATATTCATTAATTTGAAAACTTTAAACTTATTAAATATTAAACAAATATTGTTACTGCGATACATTTTAAGTCATGATTATCATGATGATTATTAAAATTGACCTGCAGACAAGATAGGCAACCAATTTTCAGAAGCATACCGTCAATTTGTTTGATGTCATAAGTAACGAACGCCAACGTCTGTTTATCGAAACTGTTGGAATTAAGTAGAATTCTGTTGCACTATTGTAATGACTATAGCTTCAAACTTGCATATAGTAGGCATAACTTGATCACAAGCATTACTCCAAGAAACTGTGCATGCAATCAAATTTTATGTAATAAACGGTTCGCAAGGTTTAATCAAGAGTGAATTAAGGAGTACACCTAATAAGTTTGGTATCTGTATCCAATTTAGGTTTTGAATAATTACTTCATTCAAGAATTCTTTCTGCAGCGGGCACACTTTTGTTGGTTTTAGTTTCTCGAAATAACTTCACTTTGTGAATTCAAATCTCATTATCATGATGCATAATTAAAATACAAGATATACACTATATAAGAGTATTCAATAATAATTTTATCAAAAATTTAATATCTTTTGAATTTACTATTCAAATATGGATTTCATTTACATGTAATGTAACTTGATTAAAGTCACTAATGATGCTTATTAGTTATATAATTCGTTTATATTGTTAGTTTTCCTTTTGTTATTTTATGTTTGTTATATTTATTTCGTTATTGTTATTTTTGATTTTATTAATAGAATAATTGTAATGAAGTCGATTCGCATTTGAATGCATTATTATAGGATATGATAAAAACAAATTTTGAGTATATGTTAATAACAATGATTTGCGCGTGAACCCTGACTTAGGTTTGCGTCGAGATGAAATCACAAGAGGCCTTAGTAGATGTAAGGAAACTATGCGTTATCACATAATCGTAATGTCGAGAAAGTCCTAATCGAAACAATAGAGAATGTAGGACCAAGCATACAAAACCTACTCGAAGCTTCGAACAATCAATATTTCTGTCTGGTCGTCGCATTTCTGAGACCGCGTATCATTTGCCATGATAACGCGGCAAATCTATTCAAATTTCCAAGGATAAAGTTGCAATATTCCAAACGAAATATTCTAGTCAAAATATTTCCTCGGAACACATCTAAATGTATGTGGAATTTCTTGAGACATAATGTCCTTTTACTATTGAAATATTCTCAAATAAGAAATTTAATAAGATTATGGAGAATGAAGAGAATTCACACTACATTAATCATTCCAATGTTAATTGGAAGGTAACAATTTTTGGAATGATCAATTAATCAGAAAGTTAATTCGCTGAATGATGAATTCTCTGAAAATGTATATTATATACATATAACGAATTGACTGAACTGCAGTTGTGACCTCCTATGAAGTCAGCTATATAAGAGCAGCATATTACAACAGTTTCATAATTCATTGATGAGTATTCATATGAACAGAATTCAAAATGTGAGATTATCATAAAAAAATGTTTAATTATTTATCTACATTTCTACAGGGAGGAAACTGAATTACAGTATTTTAAAATATAAATTTATAATTACATTGGGGACCACAGTGAATTGGTATACAGAGTTATTTATTACGTTTGCATAATAATAATGTTGCAATCAAGTTTTATGTATTCAAATAAATGTTCAAACTACAAAGTGTAAAATGATTTTGAATAACCGAAATGCTCTCTGAATTAAGGAATGACCTTAAAAAAGAAGACGTTTACGTATCACTCGAAAAACAAACTAACCCTTATCCGGCCAAGGTGAGTCCGTTGGACTCATTAGAAGAACACGTCGGAGTACATACTTTTAAGAGCAAAAAAGATAGAAAATAATTGTAGATCATTTTTAACTAAATATGTATCGGAATCTTGGGTCAAGTGGAAAAAAGATCAAACGAATTTCTAAATAGAGAACATAAATCAAACATCGCTACTTAATTCACAGAGGCATTGTTACTAGTTTGACATTATAATGCCGAACAGGATGGGGGTGACAAAAGGCACACATGCAAACTAGCAACACAATTGAATAAGCCAAAATTGCCAAACTCCTATAGTCATTTATCTTGCAATTTTTTCGACAAGTAATATACCATTTTTGCTGCTCAACTTGTCATGATTTGTAGCGTGTGCAACGTTGAATTCCATTTGCGAATTGGTATTATATAAAGTGATAGGTTGTAAAACATAAGAATTACGAGAAAATGCGGGAAAACGCTATCGAAGCGATTGTGAGACAAAATGTTAGTGATGATATGTCTTCATTTACATTAGATGGTAATAATTGAACTTCCTCGTAAGCCACGACCTTGTGGATTATTGAACTCGGTTTATGTGCAGTTATTTGAATCTGGGGCAGATGTAGTCACTGCCCGAATACGTACCTCTAGAACACCGTCATTGATACGAGGAATTCAATCGCGACCAACCGTAACTACAGTCTATCGCTGATGAACATTCTAGATAGTTGGCGAATTCTAATGAGACTTGACCATTTGCAATTTGAGATGCAATTAATCCGTCGAAAAAATGCTAACTCGCAAACAACGAGCCCAATCTGATCGAACGCTTCCGACCTTATTTCCCGTTAACTTCTTTTGCTATTAATAATCACACTTTAAGAAAAATTACAGCGTAAATATTTCATTTGCACCTTTTTATCACTTTACATATTCACAAATACGCTCCAATTTAAATCCTGGAGATCTATTGTCAGCTTAATAATTTGAATGAATTTCAATCAAAATTCAATGATTAATATTAATATGAATTTACATTTGCTTCATAAAAGAGATCATATCATACTATA
>JABFQD010002076.1:0-16204 GCA_022817045.1 Psix sp. ZL-2020 | reverse complement strand
GGGAGTCAAATTTGGTATCATCGGATGTCCCCCGTCGAGACGAACAATTTTTATTACCCACTTTTTTTGATCGGATTTGTAGTTTTCGAGATATTTAGTTGTCTCAAGATAAAAAACTCACCCTGTACATAGTAGCCGATATTCTTCAAATATTCTAAAATTTTGTCATCTTATATGTAATCTTCGTACTTCGCGACGATGTTTCCAATGCGTTCCTCCTTTTTTCTTTGGTCTTTTGATTTTCCTTTTCTGATCGGTTGACCAAGTCTTATCTGGCGCAGCATCGTTTCGGAATCGGACTGTTTTTTTGTAATTTCATTGAGAAAGCGTACATATTGGGGTGCGATTTGCCGACGAATAACTTACATCGGTTGTGCCATCCTTTTGAAACATTATTTGTTTTTGCCAGGTCGTTCAGGACAGAGGTGTACACTTGTATTTCCAAGTTCTAAGAAGTAACTCTGCGTCACGGCTTTTCTTCTCTCGCGAGCTTTCTCTCCTCTTATATAGTTTGTTTTGAAATAGTCTATCACTACTACTAAATCTTCATCTACTTCGTTGTACGGAAGGTCTAAAGCCTCTTCAACGTCTTTAACCGGTAGGAATGCAAGTGAGGTCATCATAGAAGCAGCTATTTTAATGATATTATCATTTTCGTCTTCATAGCTACTCTTCAGCCATTTTGCTTGAATTCGCCTTAAAACGAATTGTGTCAGGTGAAAGAAGCAACCCAAATTCAATGAAATTAAAATCAAAAAAAATTAATAAAACTAAAATTACTAAATTATTTCTTAATCTTTAAATGTAATTGAAAATTTAGGAGGAATTGACTCAAGATTATTTAAAGACGTTCGGTTGGAGAGAAGCTCTTTACTACCACGACTGATCATTTTCCTGATATTGTCACGCCTTGGCATGTGTGATAACATATCACCAGAAAGCTCATTCAGTCTTCACAATACTTGAACTACTGGACTTCAAGATGCGTGATAGTCTGGCGCCTCGTTTTTGCCAAACATTTTTTTTGTTGCAACAAGTTCTGGATAGTTTTAATGCTTGTTCTTCGAGAGGGCAGGTCCTCCTCGCACTACGACGGTCCGTCTGTTGATCGTCTGAGTTTCACCCACGCGTAGAATTCTTTTTTTCTATAACATACCCATTTGAAAATTTCTTTTGATTCATTATATCTGTAATAAATATGACTCTCTACTGCTGAAATTTTGATCAATCCATAGCAAATTATTTCTGTTTGAGGAACCATTGCTGCCGTCATTATTCCAAATTTAGACCGAAAAAAATAGAATTTAAACAGATTTTAGGTCTGTTAAGAAACCGAAATGACACACCAAATGTTTGACAGATTATTTGACAGGTTACTCAATAATTCGGAATGAAGTTTAAGATTAGAACATTTTTTTGAAACTAAGGGAATTCATAATAGGAGGGAAAAAATTGGGGGAAAATTGTCCTCCTACCCTAAATAAGCGATCACGAAAAAAAATTCATCATTTCCAGTTTTGTAATCGACATCGAAATAAAAGAGAAAAAGAGGATAAATTAATTAATAACTCAATTTAGAAATTTGAATGTGTAATGAAAAATAAGGGTTTGTAAATAAAAACAAGAAAACTGTCCCATTACCACCCCTCAGGGGTAGGGGTAGGGGGTTGAATTCATTTTCATCGGATAGCTTGTCGAAAAATATTGACAACCTGGTGATTTTTTTCCTAATCCAGGGGGCGGAGGTGAAAGATAGAGTTCAGTATCGTTGAACAGATTCTCAAAAAATATTTAATATTTCTGTTGTTGTTTCCTCAATTCAGTATAGATTTTTCGAGATATTGAACCGTTCCGGAACTTTCAAATCACCCTTTATTTCCTTACAAGTGAACCTGAATGTTTTTTTTATCTTATATATGCATCATTCTTGTGTAATGCACTTCAAGCTTTATGAGAGGAGCATCTCTCTTTATATACGCTGCTCACAGAATTCGCAGTTGACTTTGCTTTAGCTATTGGACTCATCAGTATTCACATACAACCTGTAATCTTTTACTGTTTTTAATGATGAGTCTTGAATCGCTATGAAATTAGGATAAGGAAAAGGTCGAAGAAATTGTGAATTATGTTATGTATATGACCACCTTCTCAGACGTTTTTAACCCTCAGCTAACTAAACTGACCACTTTGATAAAACACCAAATCAAGCTGACTACGAATACTCCAATCAAGATCAATCCGTACCCATTTATCGAAGCCAAGAGAAAACTGATCTCAAAACAGATTCGGGAAATACTGTTGAAAGGGGTTATCGAAGGCAACGATTCGTCGTACAATTCGCCAATAGTAATTGTCCGAAAAAAAGATGGCCAACCAAGGTTCTGCGTGGACGTCGCCTGAACGGGGTCACCGAAGATGAACCATCACCATTTTCGATCATACATCAGACCCTGAAGGAGCTAGGGCACGCAAGTGTATTCTCCATACTGGATCTTAAAAACGGATATTGGCAGGTACCCATGGAATCTGGAAGTAAACCATATACGGCGTTCATGGCCCCCGATGGAAGCACGTACCAATTTAGATTGATGCCGTTCGGACTCAAAAACGCTCCCAGCACATTCCAGCACTTGAACAAGCAAGCTTTGGCTGGACGAATAAACGAAAATTGGCATTATATATTTGGACGACACAGTAATCTATTCTAACTCCTGGGGAGAGCATCTGTAGCATTTGAGGCAGGCGCTAAAGAGATTACAAATGCACCACCTATATTGCAATCCCGAAAAATGTCCACTTGGAAAGAAGCAGCTGGGTCATCGAATTGGCACAGACGGAAATGAACCATTGCCGGAGACGTTGCAAAGCATCCAAGATGCCAAGCCTCCTCGCACTCGCAAACAACTTCGGTTGTTCCTGAGACTCTGCGAATGGATAGCTGAATACGTGGAAGGATTCGCACAACTGGCATTACCCCTTACAAATCTTTTATCAACTTAGCGAACCTACAGATGGAACTCAGAAGCAGCCAAGGCCGCATTCAGAAAATCTCTGAAATTAAGTAGACCTATCCCTGGGGTCGCCTATACAATGCAAACCGACGCTAGTAAGATCGGCATGAGCGCCGTCCTCTACCAGGAACAATCAGAGTCCTCTCGCAACATTATCAGTTATGCAAGCGCTAAATTCAGGCCTGTCGAAACAAGGTACCACAGCAATGAACAGGAGTGCCTTGTTATCATCTGGGCAATAAATAAATACCACCCTATCTGGAAAACGGGAGATTTACTCTTTGCAGAAAGCTAACACAATGGTCCTTACTTCTACAGGAGTTCAATTTTTATGTGCAATACTGTCCAGGACGAGAGAACCAGCTAGCCAATAGTCTGTCCCGACAACCTACGGGAGAAGACGCTCACGCACCCGATGAAAAACGCCTTTTACCCCCAGATGAAGTGGTTGGAAACTCTGAACCTCTTGCCATTAACGAAATCAATCACGGCGACCTGATGAACGAAGTTACGAACAAACAAGAAAACAATGGAGAAGTACAGCGAATCATTCTTCGCTATTTCAAGATCCTTAATAAATCACCGCAAAACAAGTCCGAACAGTTTTTGCTCGACACTCACCGCATTACTCACCAGGGATTTCAGACACGGTGCACGTCCTCCCATCTATGGAACTTCATGGTCCCCACAGCTAGTCGACAGTAAATTCTATACCATTACTATGATCAAATCGACCACCTTGGTACCCACGAAACCATCAGAGCCATCAAGAGGTTTTATTATTGGCCACGGATGACCAAGGACATTTGACGATATACACAAGGATGTGCCCAATGCGCCAGGCTCAAATCATACCACTTGCCGAGAGCAGTACCGGAAGTCCCACGCCAACCTCCAGACGCCTGGGAGATAGTTGGAATGGATCTGATGGGACCATACCCTCGCTCCACGACGGGCAAAATGCATCTTTTGATAGTTACTGACTTCTTTTTAAGATAGACCGAGGCTTACCCCATGATTCAAATGCCACGCAGTTGATCAGGAAACTAAACGCCGAATTCTTCTCACGCTGGGGTTATCGAAGGGCCATATTGATAATGAGCCCCAACTTACAAAGTATGCCGGAAGTTTGGCACGGAGGCCTGGTACACACTTACGTACCACCCCCAAGCAAACCCCACCGAACGAAGGAACCAGAAATTGAAGAAGGGTCTACGCTTCCATCTCACTAACTCCAAACATAACAAATGGGATGAAGCCATCCCGGAAATTCTTTTTCACCTCCGCTCTCGACGCAACGAAGCTACCGGCCTACCTCCCAGTCACCTCGCCTTAGGTCGAGAATTAAATCAACCTAGGGAATGGGTACCACGAGAAGCTATCAGCGAGCAACAACGATTACTTGACAACCAGGATCGCCAAAACCAACACCAGTACACTTCCAGGGAAATGTTTCCTGCGCTTCGAGAATACCTCATGGGTGACCTGGTGTATCTGAAAAACCACGGTCTTTCTAAGGCCGCTGACGGTTATTGTGCGGGCCTCGCCACTGCTTGGGAGGGTGTTTACCAAGTGCTGGGGAAACTTAGCGGAAGCTTATATCTGGTACAGCGAGACGAAAAAATTTTCAGAATCCACCTTAATCAGATGAAACCCCCTCCACCAACAACTTGGAAGAGCCCAGACAGACCTTCGTCAAACTTGAAGGTGTGATCGCCCTGGAAAGAAATCCACGCAGACACCAGACCACACAACACAACCACGGAGGCGTGGTCATCCCCGGAAATCCTGCAGGCCCCAAGTAGAAAAGCCTCAACGCCAAGCCGAAGCAACCAAAACCACTCAACGGTACAGCTTGCACCCTAGAAATTAAACAATGCTACCTCGGTCCCTTACGATTACCGTAATTCTGTTATTGAAGGGTACCAGTTAAGTTTATATTTAAAGGAATTATCAAAAATTTAATTTTTAGTATATAAGAAGTGTTAGGCATCATAGTATTTTATGAAACGAATTATTTTTTATACAAGGTAGTAATTAAGTTTTAGTTTGTAAAATGAAGTATTTAAGTTTGTTTTTGTGCATAAGTTTTCTGCATAATGTTGTATTCGATGTAAAATTAATTTTCTGTCAAAACTGTTGGGCGATTGACATGTGTATACCTAACTCCATGCCGGAAAATTAATTTCTTAAAAGCATTACCGACCGAACAAACGCACACAATGTTATCTGTTCACGTTCGCAAACTACGTGTCCAATCCGCAGTAGCACTCCGCGAATTCACCGACACCGCTAGGCGGCGCCACACTGCTCGAAAGCGACGGAGGGAACGTAGTTCCGCCAGCCTCCAATAAGCGGTGCTCACACCATTTCTCCCGCAAGCGACTTCTGGGCTGTACACTATATGTATACCGGGACTTCCATTGTCATCAGATTTGCCTTGGCGAGGGCGGGTATTCAGTTGCCGTAGTCTAGTAATAAACCCTCTTTTTTTTATCACACTGGTGTTTCCTTCCTTTCTTTTTCGCACCTTCCTTTCATTTTCTCTATCCTAGCGTTCATCCGCTTGAGGGGGTTATTCCAGGTCCAGGTGTATGCCCCTACGACGGGCAGGGAAGAAGCAACAGAGTTGTAGAGCAGCTGCTTTAGAGCGTGCCCTAGATGGTGATCTTGAGGTCCTGGACCGCATGATTGTCGCCTCCAGGGAGGAGTGCGAGGAGCAGCTGACACCGGTTAGTCCCCAGCCCCGTCCCGCGTTAGTCAACTTTGACAATATCCCGTGGCAGCTGATGCCGATTTCGGTGGAGCTCAATACCCTCGGCCACCTTTGTTCCAGCGTGGCCTCAATGCTCTGTAATGCCACGAAGAGCCGCGGCACCCGAAACAACACCCCGAAGGCCTTCAGTGATCTTCTCGGATGAGTTGCCCACTCATTCGAGGAAGCATTCGATTGGTTCTTCCGGTCGAAACCCTTCCGTGCTAGTTTCCAAGTGGACCCTGCAATACCCCGGACGTGGCGAGATCTCAGTTGAGGATTTCCTTAATAGGTTGCGTGAGTGCTATGGTCGCACTGACATGACGGAAGAGGAACTTTTTGAAAGCCTGCCTTCCCTGCTGCAAGGTAGTGCTCGCCAGTGGTATCGGCAACACAGAGACCAATGGACCACTTGGCAGGAGTTTGCGAAGCTTTTTCGTCAGAGGTTCAGTGAGCTCCGGTTCCAAGCGCGGATCCGAAATGAGACCCTGCTCAAATCTAGCTCTAAAAAGTCCCGGAGAAAGAAAGGGAGCCCTAAACCCAGTAGTGCCAGGTCTAATATCCCACCTCCTAGTACCCCATAAATGGCCGCCATTTAACAACAGAGTGAACTGGCACGGCTGAAAACAAAATTGCTACTCTGACCCGCCAAATAGCGTAATTGACTGCCGGCAACAAACCCAAGTCCAATTTCCCAGCAGCAAGGCAGTCAATGGCGCCAAAACCCCCACCACTTATGAGTCAAGTGGTGCCACCACCTCAGCAATGTCAGTGTCCCAGGAACGGTCCAGCCAAGACCGTACGCGAAGAATTACGATTGGTCAGGCGAGACCAGGGTGCTGGAATTGCGGAGATTTTGGGCACACTTTCATGTATTGAACCCGACGGGCAAACCTCTATTGTTTGCCCGCCACGAGTGCATTAATCTGCACCGCAATTGAGAAAGAAAAGTGTGTAATTGTGCCGTCGATCGCCGCCGGACGCCACCAACCGTTGCTGTTCAACGACACTTTGCTGCCTTCCCGAGCGACCTGGTGCCACCCTTGCCATCTAGGCCGGTAGCTCTTAGCGCCCCTTATTTTGTAAGCTATTTTCTTATATTATTTTGTTTGTCTTGTGCCGTCAGAACGCGAGCGCAAATCGCCCGTTCGAGCGTGCCGCCGTTAACTGCCGCATTCGCGATTAGGGTGACGATTAGGTGACCGCTCGTAACCGTGACAGTAAAAAAGTGCATTACAGTTCGTCAAAAAATGGTAACAGATGGCGCTGCTATGATTAAAAAAATGTTTTTTCTTTCAAGTCTTCTTCAACTTCGCAATAATGTACCGGGAAAAATCGAATACGAACCTATACCTTTTTTAATTTCATCATGAAATTGGAACTTTTGTGAACAATTTGCAATAAAAAAAGATAAATTTGACGAAAATGAAGAAAGTTACAAGCATTTCAAAAAAGGTACTTTTTGATATTTTGGACTATAACTTTAGTCAGTTTGCATGTAATAATGCTTTTAAGCAGTGGAAATTGAAGCTCTAAAAGTCCTCTTTCCAACGTAATGACTAAATTTCATTGATAATCAAAATTAGCTCGAAGGTTAATGAAAAATAAAAAGCCGTATATCGTAAACTTTCTCATCATTCTGGAACATAAACAACTCCATGAAATGTCATCATAAAATTGTTTTCCTAACAGAAAAAGGAATGTTCTAAATCTACACTGCTCAGAAATGCCCACAAAAATTAAAAATTACCACATGTACGTATCGCTATTTGTGGGTGCATGTCTGCGTACTGGAAAATGTGTGTATACGTATCGTATGCTTGCATATCTACCTGTTTATGCAAATTCGAGCATTATGAGTATGTTTGTGCAAGTGTTATGAAATTGTACCTCTGACATTGGTGTTACTCGATGTGCACTAGGTGGAGGTTTAAAATTGGCTTTTGCACGTCTTATCCGCTGCCATCGTTTGTCAATTGATGTGTGTCGTCAACTGCTTTTTCTGTCTGCATGTGTCTGTTATGTGTATGTTTATCCTGCATTTATCTTTTTGTATGTTTCTCTCCGTGTGGTGTTTCAGAAATTTGTGTTACCTCTACGGTTTCTTATAACTTCTTGCAGTCCCTGGTCCATGTTAATGCATGCTTCTAGTTTATATTGATGAATTTCATTCCACAACCGTAATAAAACTTCCGCTAATTCATCTAGGGTTGTTGGGGGATTTTGCATTTCGTGCCACTTACGTCCCATAATATCCCATACATGTTCAATCGGGTTGAGATCAGGACTCATAGTATGATATGGAATAGCTATATAAAGAGCTTTTATTCGATGGAGTTTCATCGTATTTAATATGATTTATTAAATGGAAAAATATATATTTTCATCGATACCTTTTACTATAGTATTATCATGCAGATTTTTTGGATCTTTCTAACTTTCAATCATTTGTTTTCACAGTTTCTCTGAACAATCTCGATAATGTCCATATCTTGATGCGACTTTTTCTCTCATTCTATCTTCTTTTTTGGTCTTTTCCTTTAAATCTTTCGTTATATTTGTATCTTTTTATTTCTGGAAGTATGAAACGATTTTTACGGTAATTCATATAACCAGTAATGTTCATCTCATTCGACATTTAACACAAAATGTTAGCTCCTGTGGTCCACTGTGATTTATTTTCCATTTGAGAATGTCAAGGGACATATAAAAAGACTAGTAACTGGCACTAAACTTCCTCATCTTCAAATTTGTAGATCTTTGTAGGCTTTTTTAACAATAAAAACATTGAAAGACAAAATATTAATAGCAGGAGCAAGTGCATACGATTTCTATAATACAATAAATTGTACAATTGGTCGAATAAAACGTCATGCTATTGATAATGTAATTTCATTATAGTGTATAGTGTTTAGGATACCTGACGTGAGAGGCGCTGCTACAAGTTCTTAAAGTAATGCGTTTCATCACGTGTAGATATAGCCTCATGATCCAAAATTCTTTTGCAATTGTTAGAGAAATAGAACTGCCAAAATTACGTCAAACTATTTTTCTGATTGATGACGTTGATATTAAAATAATAGGAAATAATTTCCAACAAAGTTTCAAGCTCTGAAAGTGTTTTTTTTTATTTGCGCTATTTAAAGCGAGATTTAAGTTCAAGTTTGAGTAGTGTAATCAATGAAATTTTGATTTTTTGTAACAAAGCCGAAATTCCAACCATTTGACATTGCAAGTGCAGATACTCTCGATCAGATTAGTGAGAATAAAAAAATTTTCTTTCAACGTTCAAATGCCGCAGAAATCATTGAAAAAATTATAGAAAATCATGTCACAAAGTCATTTATAAAACCAACCGGAACTTGCTTGTCTCGACAAGGTAGTTCATTATCTATCAAAGAACAAGGTAACTTATTTATGCGTCGTATATTCATTTTTTATTTCTGTTTGTTGAATTAGTATATTCTATCATAATAATTGTTGCATTAATTTTAGCAAATGAAACAGACGATACTTTCGAGTTGTTTTCGGGCCAAGCAAGTGGTGTTTCAACTCAAGAAAACGGTAATCCAATTAATAATTTTACGCAAATTTTAAATATAAAACTAACAATTAAATTTATTTATACCTTATATTGGCAATCTGGTGGACAATCGCGTAGATTTAATCAATTTATTTTATATTTAATTTGAATTAATAAATGGTGTCGATCTAGACATATGGTTTTTATTCATTTTTCTCTGCATGATGAACCCAGTATTATTGATTCTTATTATTGTTTTTATTTATTCCCGCCAATATTTGCGTCAATTGGGGGAAAGATTATTATGCCCACTACTTGAAAAACTATGAAAAGAGCTACAACGAAATTGCATGAGTTAGTTGTTATATTGTACAAGTTATTTATCCATTTTGTTTCTTTGCTAATTTGCCTTTTTGTTCGCTTCATATAATTGGTTCTTGATATCCGCGGATTTTGTTGATTCAATTTGGAATTTTATTTGGTGCTATTTTGTGGATTGGATCTTCACCGGCTACTTAAATCCAAATTGGGGATTTATTTGAATTATTTATTTATTGCTTTTTTTTCCCCTGAAACATTGAAATTGTTTCACGTTGTGAACAAAGTTTTTTCAAATTATTCTTGAAATATTTGATACGATTATGAAGCTCTTTATTTTGATTTAATTATATTTGCTCTACATCATATTGCATTGATTTAATTGTTTGTTTGTGAAACGCATATATTTCGTTTGATATTCTAATTTAGATGTTTAATTTGCGTTGTTTACATATTAGAGAGTGTCCCCGCGCTACCAAAATCTTGGTCAATTGCGATTGTGAGCGATCTCAAGTCTGATAAAAAGCAGAGTTTACAATCGGTATCTAATCGAATGTTAAAACTAGCGTTCTAGGCTTATTATCTTATATTAAAATTTAAATGTTTTTTCTGGTCAACGTCCGACCAATATTATTAACAATTATTATTCATTTGCTCATTTTCGTTTAATTTTATTCATTTGAAGAATTGAATTAATGTCAAAGGAAATTAAATAAGATCCGAGTTGAATTAAGTTATTTGTTTTGGTATTTTGACAGATACCGAACACGTTGTTTTGCTCGGTTCGAGTCTAATGTATGTTTAGCTCGAGTTTACGATTTTTGCATTTCGCCGTATGAACCTGTATCTAATGTTTTGAATTTTGACAAATATATTTTTTTCTGTGTTTATTGCAAAAGGCACTTTTTTGAGATAAGTCGAAGAATTAAATTAGATCAAAATAAAATAAAAATACCGAAATCAAAACTAGATATAAAATCAAAATTTTGTGTTAAAATTAAATATTGCAAATATTTTAGTGCAATATCTAACACCTTATTATTTAAATATTTTGTCGTGATAACGATCCTTATTTATTTGAATAGATTTTTTTTTATTTATGTGTTTACTAATTAAAATGAGCGAAGATTTTCTTTTTTTATTGCATTATGTAGAGCCCGCTAGTTGAGTCGAAGACATTAGATTACTTAAATTCGATGTTTTTGTATGAATCAAAAGATGCAAATAATTATTATTAAATTTAGATCATGGTTTTTTGTAAGTGAAACTGTGTATTCATCGCGTCTTCATTTAACTAGTGCAACATATAGTAGTGATCTGTACGGAGAAGATTTAGAACCTTCGGCGCCGAAGGAGCGCAGAACAATATGTATTATGACTGAAAATCTTCTCGGGGCATTAGACAGATTTAATATAACTAACAGGCAAGCTTTCTTCGTAATAACTGAAGTTTGAATGTCATTTATTGGAATGATAAATTGTTACCCGATTTGTTAGATACAAAAACAGTTGACTGTTTGCCTGTTATTGTTAATTTTGAAGATTACGAATTTTTATTAAGTGTACTAAAATTAGACAGTGGAACATGTTTATCTCAAGCAACAGCTGTCAATGAGGCTTTATGTGAGTGAGGAATCGCTGATTTTATAGAAGCGGTTTGTTGCGACACCAAAGCATCAAATTTTGGACATCGTAATGGCACAGCAATACTTCTGGAAAATCTTTTACAAAAAGACAGAAGATATTTAGCATACAGGCATTATGTAACCGAAGTTATTTTAAGAGCTGTTTTTATTAGAATTTTATTAAGAATTTTCCAGGTACCTCTGGGCCTGATGTCCAACTTTTTCTGAAATTCAAATCAAGATGGGATCAGTTGAACAAGTTGAATTTTAAAAATGCTATAGAAGACGAAATGTTGAGCGAACTTTTGTAAGATTAAGTAAAGGAAATTAAGAGAAACATTCAGTTAGGGATGATTATCGAGAGTTACTTAATCTTGCTTTAGTATTCATCAGCGAAATTCCTGATAACAATCAATTTCGCAAACTGGGTGCTTGTCACCATGTTAGGTGGATGGCCAAAGCCATTTACTCATTAAAAATGTACATTTTTTTGCAAAAAGTAGAACTTTAAATCAGATTTGAAAAAATTACGTGTCGTTTGCTTTTTCATAGTCACAATTTACGTAAAAATTTGGTTTGTGGCATCAGTTGCAAGCAAAGCACTACACTCTGATTTGCAACTACTCAAAACTCTCGATGAGTACAGATTAGTTGATAGATCTTTACCTGATATTAAATAGCTAAATGATGATAAATCTTAGCTGCGATAAAAAATGTTGTTGGACTATAAAAACTATATAACTAAATAACTATAAAAATAAACATCATTCATTCATTAACAAAATGTATGACAGCTGATATATGTTGAGCCGAGTTTTTAATGTCAAAATCGCGTTCACTCAAAAATACTTTAAAAAATCTTAACTTGAGTAAAATACGAAAAAACCTTAAATTAAAAAAAAAATTTTTACAGCATTATTGACAGCTGCCAATTGCCAAAATGATCATTTCGACACCAGAATCATGTCCAGCATCCTTTAAAATCTATATTTGACGTGTATTACGATTATTCTGTTAAAAAATGGCGGTGTATTATATCAAAGTGAGCGAGTGGTTAAAACCAATGTTCAATCCCATTTAAAATTGAAGCTGCTTGGGGGTCAGGTTAAATCCATTTTTTCCGACGTTGCAAAAAATACAATTTTTTATTCAAAGTTTTTAGTGAACATTAAGAAATAAATAATCAAAAAATTAAAAAATGAAATAAAAAATAGCAATGAAAACTGTAAAATAAAAAGTAAAAATATAGAATGAAAAGTTAAAAAATAAAATAATAATACAATATATTATTTTTTTAATGCTTTTTTATAACTTTTTGATTACAGTACTAATTAAAATTGACAGTTTAAAATACATTTAACGAACGTAGAATTAACAATTTTCTTTCTTAAGACTACTATTTGTGGAGGCGGAAATGATAATTATTGTAAATATAAATTTAGGTTGATTGTGTTTCTTGTGCCTCGATTTTCCGTTTTTTGGATGAAGTATGTGTTTGATTAGTGGTTTCAGTAAGTGGAGGTCTTTTCTTAGGAGTAAGAGATAAGGCAACAAATACAATCGCTTCATCAAAACTATCATCAAAATATCTATCCTTGCAAATTGGGGCATTTGCATTTTCCAAAGGCTTTTGAGGAGGAGGTTCTTTCATTTTTGTATCTGCAATCAAAAATAAAAGATATGATTACCGTAATAATTAATAATAATATATAATAATAAGAAACAAAATAAATAATATTAATAATATATGAAAATTTTCATCTATATTAAAAAGTGATATGTATATTTAGTATTAAATGAAATTCACCTGGATCGTTTAAAAAGTTTTGTATATCTTCGAGAGTATCTTCAAAATCCGAAATATCATTGCTATACTCATCTGGAATGACTTCCACTGAACAGAAATTTATGTTTTCCTCCCTGCAGAATTATACGGGAATCCAACCTGCACAGTACTGTAACAATATATTATTTATGCTTAAGCAATCATCAAAAATATAACTATATTTTTTATGATGATGAAAACTACAAATACTGTATACATTTTTATTTATTAATTGTACATTATACAAATAATTATGAAAATAAAGAATAAAATTAAACAGTACATCTTATAGAAGTATATTTCAGTCATTTTGTTAACAGTGTATTGTATTGCCTTTTGCTCGAGTTTTTTTTTCGAATTCTTCACCATAAACTCCGTCATATATTGTGTCAAGTTCTGTGGGGGAACTTTTTATATTGAATCGATAGTTTCTACGAGAAATTGTCATCAACTCTGTTATAATTACAATTAATGAAGAAAATTTTGCTGTATGGTCTGAGATCTTCCATGCAATTGAGTTACATGGCAAAGTATATGAAATAAATTTTTAATTTAAATTTACAGTTGCCAGAGTGTGTACAATAGAATTTCCCCCTAGACTGTGCCTTAATTGAGATTAACCTAATTCTGTGGTATTGTCTGTGGTAACAATTATTTTTAAATACAAAAGTCACATACGGGTTGTGAAATGCAATTGAATTATGTAGCAGAATCTATGGAGATTGTAAATATTATTAGAACGTTTTTACTTTATTCACCCAACCACAAATATGTGGCTAATTCGTGGATTTTGTCTAAACCCTATAAATATCCCAAACCTAGTTTTCCATGGTTGCAATCATGACACCTAATGCAGAATCTATGATAAACACTTAAATAATATCTGTCAGAAACTGTTTCCATGAATAATCTAAAATCTTGATTTCCACGCTGGGAATTAATTGCAAGCATTTCAATTTGGTATAGTTCTGTTCTGGTATCTATGGTGACAGTGGCATGAGAAGATTCCTCAACGTCTCGAGCGAAAATTTTTGCTCAGGTAATTATAATTTGTCAATCGTCATATTAAAACTCCTATTGTTGTCTGTTCCGAGTTGTTTACGCCAATCAATCTATTTTTAATGATTGGATTATTTCGATACCAATGATGGTCGACTAGATCTATGAACTAAGAATATATTTTTTTAGATTGTTCAATTCTGAATGCATTAATAAATATGGATTAAATAGCTATGCTGACAGCTGTTCACTAAAACCCATAAATAAGCACTTTACAGTTACATAGAGATGCGTAAATTTCCAGAGATAGTACTTTAAGAATTCTCCATTGTTTTAACTATAACCAGTATCACATTACACTGCATAAAAATTTCATGGAAATGATTTTTGTAATAGAGTAATATTTCACCAATGAGCGAATTATCAAACATAAATAAACCCCAACTTCATAGCTAATCTACTTCTTCGAGATAAATCAACATTCACAAACCATGGTGGTATTAAATGGCACAACATGCATTATCAATTGCGCAGTGCATTATTTAATAACAGAACAGGAAGTATTATACTTATAACCATATGATTATTTCCAACCAAGGGTCTCATGTTTATTTTATCTTGTCATGTATTAGTGTTACGGATGATACATATCTTTTATACAATCTCAATCAAATTTTCGTGTCGTATCTTCTTGCGCTAAGTCCATTGTCTATTACATATAAATCTCTTAACTACTCTGATCGCTTTTCTGACAATCATCAGGTCTAAATTGGTCTGATTTTTCAACATGTTAATCGTTACTATAGGTTTTCCTAACTCTTAAAGCTCCCATAAGTGCTACTCTTTGAATTTATTCAAGAACCTTTACTTAGGTCTCTTATTTGGTGACATTTCACTACACACAAAAGTGACAAACATTTTTTGACTTCGGTACTGCTATAACTTGGTAGAATCCCAGGATTTTTTCGGCTCAACCACGTGTAAATTATACAAGCCAAGAAGACCGTCCCTTTGCAGAAAATACAATTGAAATACAAATAAACAATCAAATTAAATATTGTCGAAAATAAAATGATTAATTGAAAAATCAAATTAAACCTTTTCTCCTCTAAATGATGTGAAGGAGCACTGGCCGCTACGAGTCCGACGGTGGTGCAGATAAAGCGAGGTTTTGGTCAGGCAAGACCATCTCAAGCCTTGAAGGAAAAAGGAAAGAGCTACAAAATGTGGAGGATAACGGTGGGTTATAAAAAGCCCTGAAATGCTTACCCAGATGCGAGCTAATAAAAGCTCGAGTAGCTCACATAGTCAGACTTGGTCGCCTTGTGCGACGAGTTGTTAATTTCAGCGAAAGCGAGAACTATGCCTCTGACACTGCGAAGGCCCGAAAAGGCACTGATTTTGACAGCGAGTGCAGGTACATACTCGAATTGGAGTAATGCCATTGCGTCGCTCGGGCACACAGTCTGTCATAGTACAGAGCGGAGACTCGATTCAAGGAGCGGTAAAGCGGGAAATTAAATACCGGTAAAAATAACAGTTTTCAAACGAAAATCTGCCGATTGGATCTCTAACACTACTTTTATAGTTGTATATCCTAACCCTTTCAAGTATTTAACTCGTTCCACATACGGAATTCTCTTCTTGTCAAAATACATTACACAAAAAAACGAAATATATTTTTGAGTGGCGTAGAATTATTGTTTTTTCAATTCCTGATTTTATATATTCATGAAAAAATTAAAACACACTTGACTATGTTTCAGTTGGATTCACCCTCAGAAATTTTTCTTCGCGTTTCTGGTCAACTATTTTCAGAACTTCTGTCAGGCGGTGGTAAAACTTTCTTACAATGACCTTTGACTAACAGCACGAAGTCGTCTGCTTTCATTCAGTTCATTGACTACGAAATTCTATACCAATTGAGATACTCCACTCCTAATTCCACCCACATTTCCCCACTCCCTACACCCCCCACTCTTTCATCCATAATTCCTTACAACCCACCTTTTTACACTTCACCACCTCTCTCTTTTTACCTCTACTCCCTACTTCTACCTTTTTTTTTTTTACACTTTCAACTACATCATTTATTGTATAGTAGCATAGTCGATTAGTTAATATATCTATACACATGTCACATAATAT
>JABFQD010002075.1:0-16206 GCA_022817045.1 Psix sp. ZL-2020 | reverse complement strand
ACTAAAATAACTATTTATAAATACTTAATTTTCACTTAAAAAATAACTTGCTTTAAAAACTTAACATAAACTGATACTTTAATTCATACATATTGTTTTTATTGCTATTATTATTATTATTATTAGTATTTTTACATGTAATTATTCTTTATTTGGTTAATAAAAGAAGAGAATCACTTGCCTATACAAGGATAATTCATTTGGTAATAATTTAAAATGTTTTTAACAATATTAAATATTTTCTCATAGAACATAATATAACTGAAAATGGATTTCTTATAAAAATAATATATTATAGAATAAATGACTTCTTAATAAAAATACATTTATATTGAAGAAGAATAGTTTTTCCTCTACAAAGATAAGTGTGGGCATATATTTCTGAATTTCTATTTATATATATTTTTAAATAAATCCTATTCTACTTTAAAAATTACAAACTACTGCCTGATGCATTTGAATAATAATCAGAAATGTTTCAAAATTAAAAGAATGTATTTTTGACATTAAAATTTATAAAATAGAGAATAGATGAAACGAGAGATTGTAAGATTTGCGGCTACTTCGTCTGATAATGCTCAGGAGCATCTTAAAAAGGTATTATATTGTGCGACATTATGTGGCTACTGTAGCTGAATTTTATTAACATATTTTTCTCTCATATGCATATCGGTGTTACGACAGCTACGTTCGCATGGATATGCTCGAGTATCACATGAAAGAACACAGCACGCAGTGTTCCACGCATACGCGCGTATCTCAAACAATAAACTGTAGTTCCGATTCACAATCGTTTCGTATAAAAATGGTTTTATTTTACGGGGCCCTCTCTACTGAATTAATGGGCTGCGCACTAGACGTTTATTGCAAATTATATTTCGTACAAAAAAATCACCAAATCAATGGTGTTACGCATGTCTTCAATTTATTATTTAGGGCAACAAAACATCATTTTTCTTATAGAATTAATTCGTAAATTTTCAATAAAAAAAAATTAATTTTTACAGTGAAATGGGACAAAGACTAAAATATTTTTTGTCATCTCATATTCGATTTTTAAAAATAATAATCGATAATTATTAATACTGATAATAATGAATTTGTAAGAATTACTTTCTTAATTAATTATTTTGTTAAAATTTGCAGTATTTACTATATTCATGACTATTTTTAGATATCTCATTGAAGATCAAGACGCTTTTTCTTTAATGTTAAATTTGAATAGCATAAATGTCGACCACAAAAATGTATCCACCCAGTGACTTTGCCTTTTTGCTGACGGTGCTGTAGTATACTTTTTATGGCAATGGTAATGTATAATTTAATAATGTCTGCGTGGCCGGACGCTATCGATGAAATTTCTTTGATAACAATTCGCGGTCGATACGTGTTATTTCGGAGACGGGATCGGTCGATAATCGAAGCGCAGAGGCGGAACGACCGGAATGAGAGAGAAGAGGCGCACGAAACAATCGTGACAACAGCAGCTGGCACTGCATTTAACGCGTTCGGCGGTGCGCGAACCGCGTCTGATGGCATTCTTGCTTCGTACGCGAGGGCTCTCATTATTGGCGCGCGCCTTTGTGCAAATGCAATAACGCGGTTCGAGGACGCGGAATGCGATTAGTGTCCGTGTCCTGATTCAGACTTGTTCAGTGGAGAAACTTTCGCGCACTCGAACTTGCCGAATTGGAACGCTTCCAGTAACGGCCAAGAGCTATCGAAAATCCAGGAACATTAATTCCCGATGTGAATTGCCTTCTAGCTTTTGACAAACTGGCCCGATTTGATTTAAGACTATATAGAGATTTGTAGCTCCTCGTATTAAGACGTTCAGTTTAAAGAACTATATTTTTCAGTTCTAATTTTATCTGTGTTGTTTTTAGTGATGCGGCAATTTTATTTCTTTTCTTACCTTTCTATAAAGGTTCGTTTTTTTATATTTGAACTACGGGTTATTGGATGTAATGATAGATAGGAATCAAATTCTCACAACAGATGTTAGCTGTTGTGATTGCAGCGAAACTTGCTAATTACACATTTGATATAAACATATATATTTTATAGTCGTGATCAATCCTGTAATAACTGCAATAAAAATATGTTTACATCATTTTATATTTATATTATAATTCAGATTATTAATATAATACAGGAATAAAAAATAAATTAGTTGTTGTGATATATAATATGATATATGAATTGAAATGAAGCGGAAGAAATGTAACAGAATCAACGTATATTTTATTTTATACCGTATTTAAGATTTTTAAACATTTTATATTTCATATTTAATATTTGTCGTTTTTGGTGGTTCAATGTATTAAAATAGTAGTACTAAGATGGAGATCTTGTAAGTGACACTTATGAATATAAGTTGTTAAATAATATAAGATTTCAGATTTTATTCTTGTTGATTATAAATTGAAATATCCAGCGTTTCTAATTTAAGTTGTATTTAATTTATTTGTATTAAATTTGTTAAGTGCGGATCTTTCTTGATGTATCTTAGATGTTGAATAAAATATTCTTAAGCTGATTGAACGGAAAATGTTTTTGTACTATTATAAGTCCATTTTCTCTATAATTCTATATACAAATGAAAAATTAGATTTTATATAGTAAAATGACTTAATTTTTAGTTTTTTCTAAGTAACAATATTTTGTTGTTTATTTCCGGTTATGATAATTTTCATCTATATTGTTTATTGCTGTAATAGTTTTTTGCTATATGTTTTAAATAGCATGTAAAACCGGTGGTTTAATTACTGGTATTAAAAATATTTATCGATCGATTTAATCAAATATGAAACTGCGATTAATTTTCATGTACTGATATATCAGTTATAAAATATAGTTACTCTGTATCAAACAGTTTCGACATAATATATTCTCTTGTTTGAATAATAAATAATGACTAAAGTTGTTTGACTAATCTATTGTTTAGTTAAATCTGAAATATATTTATATTTTCTTGTTAGAATGATAACCGGAAAAAATAATAAAGTTTTGTTCATTAAAACACAGTTAAAATGAACAATTTATACATATATGTACAATATAATATAATTTATATGTACGAACTAACGTAATGTATATATTTTTATAAATACAAATATTTCACTGATTAAATATACGAGATTGGTTGTTTTGAAACATAATAAAATTTTAGAAAAAAATTGATAAAATATTATGTCTCTTTATCTTTATCAGAAAATGTTTCTGACTGGCGATATCTTGGATGTTGTCGCCAGTGATATAGTTAGCGCTTCGTCAAAACACTCATGATCAAAAGACGCGCGTTAAGTTACTCACAAAGAGAGCTTTGTCTTCTTCTGAAAATGGAACAAAAACCAAGCATATGAAAACAATTCGTAATTGGGAAAATTTGCTATCCGGTGATTAAGACGGACTTCGGCGTTCGGCACTAACGTCTCGATTTCTTATGTAATATTGAACTACAGTAGGGGGTAACGCAATTAAGTGATAAGCTTGGCACTAATAAATTGCCTGCACTCGACTCGTTATCGATGACGCGCCTGGTCAGACAGCGCCGAGAACCGGCACGTGACCCTGTTTGGACTTTGATTACCTCGTTATTATTGACAAATGTGCTTTCAGTTAATTTCCATTATGTTGATTCTAGTTTACTCGCAAAAGCCATTTCAAATTTAATTTATCGGCTGTGCGTTTTGGAAATGTGCATTTCCAATTATGAATCCACTTCATTAACATAAGCATTATCGTTATCTTATAAATTATAAGTACGATATGACTTAGACGATATTTGTGGCTCATTGTTAACTGTTAGAATTAATTACGTACTTGTTCAATCTAGCTATGAATTAACTAATAAGATAATTGTAACACAAGAAAATACAGATTTATATACTAACACTTAACATCGAGAAAGTGTCTACTGATTTATAAAGTGGCTGTATATAATTGATATTTATCTATAAAAAACTATTCTTTGAATCTAATCATTCTATCAAAAGTATAATTTTCAATATCACTATTGTTAAATAATTAATGACTTTTTATTTTCAAGCGTTTTCATGTTATTCAATTTAGCTGTTAAATTGTTGTTCTGTTGAATTTGAATATATATATATATTCACCTTTATTTTACTCTATAATAAAATGACCGAAAGAAGTAGGAAAGTATTCGAAAATTCAAACTGTATAACTGGAGAATAAAACACTCCTGAGCACTCGAAAAATTGTACTTTGTTGTACGAAGAATTGTATAATTGAATTTTCAAAATTTCACGTTGAATATGAAGTTTGGAAATTTGTGAGGAGTTTTTCAAAGTACTTGATTTTTCTGTTCTCTTTTTAGTTAGCAGCTTATGCAACACATTCTCAATGTATATTCGCGAAAGTGGCGCTATGTGAGTACTCTTCACCAACATTAAACATATCTAGATAACATGCATTGTTCTACAGCACTCGGTCACGAGGCCGACAGGTATGCATTCAGACGAGACATCAACGTCTGTATAACCGTTCCTGTTTTATGAATAATATTCCGTATGAGCCGGCACTTGATATTATCGTTTTATAATTGCCACTTGGATTTTGATAGACTTTTCTAAAAAGACGATAAATATTACTACTATCTTTTCTTCGGCATACATTTATAAAACCAATGTCCATGTTCATTTTGCTTTCATCGAGATAAATATTAGATGTCATATCATCAATATTTCTCATATATTGCACAAACGTTATATGTTTTCGTACGAGAACACCAACTTTCTCAGCTATTATTCAACGCCGATTCCCAATAAACGCTTGAATTTTCGCATATTTAGTAAGAAAGTGAAAATCGGCGAAACGTTTGGCCCAGCATTTTTGTTCAACCAGGAAAGCCACGGCGCGACGAATTCAATCGTGATTCAAGCTGCAGCAACTTCCGCGTGTTTATCCTATACTTCGTCCTAACGTAATTTGCGTCTCGCAGGAAGTATCGAAACGACACGTCTCTCATTCACAATCGCACACAGCCGCGTGTTGTGTTTCATGAGAACTGTGACGCCGCGGAAAAGGGTCATGTGAACGTATTATGGGCAACCACCAGTGCACATACTCACATTACCAAGCAGACGCACCGGGCGTTGACCGCAACTTCGAGTTTGTAATATTCCTTCACTTGTACTTTTCATATCCACCGCTGTCCATGTAGCTCAAGAGATTTCGCTTTATGGGAATTTCAACTTTCGCGCACCTCGTTCGAGATCAATTTTGTGGACCTTGCAGTACTACATTTTTACGAAGAATAAAGTATAAGACAAATTACAATTTCGATATCGTTATAAGTGAATAACTTTTATTTCTATTGAAATTTGTGAACATATATAATTCTTAGAATAATCTATATATGACACACATATACATAGTTTCATTTATTAATAGTTAAGCTTTTTAATTAAATATCGGACTTCCGTCGAGTTTATGTAAAGTAAGCTTGATAAGGTTTTTCATAACTTTGTAAGACCAGTATTTCAAACTTGAATGCGCTTTACCTTGGAATCAGAATTAGATTTAGTATAGCTAAATTTGAAGTCAGACATTGAATGATTGTAATGACGTGCATGTCACAGTTTCAGTATAACAGTGTTATAGTTGTGGTATAGAGTCTAGATTAATCTTGTATTTGATTCCTAAGACTTCACTCCTAGTTTGAAATCAAGTGGATATCGGCAGTTCGATTTCAATTCAATACGAACCTAATCCGTCGACTTAAGTTAGGCTCCCATATTTTTTTTATGTTATATTTGATCAGGTTCAAATGCTATAAGTTTTCGTATTTTCAAAGGTGACTTTTATTTAATTTTAATGGTCATAGTTGTGGGTAAGATTGGAAATCAACTTCTTATGAGTAGAGATTAAAATGATAAGTAGTCTGTGATTATAGAGTTGAATTAGGAAATAAGATTTTCTCGCAGTTAATTTGAAACTGATTTCAACTATTTTTAGTATTATAAAAGAAATTAATTTTTATTAACTAAGAATTATACTTTATGGTAATTACACTTTTACCTGCCAAAAAAATTAGAACTATAATACGAACAAAATCTTTTCTCAATGTAAATATTTAGTTTCATATACAAATAAATTTTCCATACATTCTACTATTATTGTAATGCATTAATATCCTGCCAAAGGAGTCAACCATAAAACCAGCTTTATCATCATTCAACATACTTTTTCATTGCTTCTCTTTGATTATTTTATATATACTATGTGATCAAAAAAAGGTTTGGGAAAGGATATATTAAAATTCGTTTATCTAATCGCTAAAAAACCAGCATATCGAAAATATAAAAAATATTCATTTTCTTTAACCAGTTCAATCTTATAAGCATACCATTACGGTGAAATTTTGATTAGACGACCAATTACTTAACATCTTCTTCGCAATAAAAGTTGGATGTTGACACATGCGATATTTCTGCAGACAAGTATAGTTATCGTAGATAATGAAAATTTTTGCTTGAAACCTAGTTGTTTTGAAACCGGCAAGTTGCAAGTGTGTGCATGCACTGAAGCACATCCATGAATAGACACGTAACGTGTCCACTTACCGCCTGTGATATACGCTTCATAGAATGTCTCACGAGTTGGATAGACACGAATACATCTATCACTGTCTTTTCACAACTTTTTTATTTTCCACTTGCAGATAGATTTATATCTGCACGTATAATACGATGTATAGGCTTCCTACAACCTATTAAGAATTTTATTTTAGTGACAAATACATTTATCACAATGAGAATCGATCAAAAACGCAGTTGCATCGTCCTGAGTGATCTTGCAAACTTGCATGGGAAACTGTTTCAATTAATTGACAACAATGCTAATGGGATGTAATTCTGCAGTAAAATGCAGTTTTGTTTAAAAGCCATTTTAATTACTTCAAGACATTTTGTTCTTTTACATTGTTGTTTCGTGGTAATATTTAATTATCAGAGTAAAAAAGAAGTGGAAACGACAATAAAATTAATGACAATAATGAGGAAACATCTCATGTTTCAATGTGAGATTTTTTTATATGTTGTATGTGAATCCATCAACTATTATATTTTTAACTTTGAATTTTTTATTTGTTTTCTTTTTTTATTTCATACTCTTCCGCAATAATATCTCAATTTGTGATTTCATCTAACTTTAAGTGAAGCGTATAGAAATTTTACCGACAAACGGAGATTCGAAATAATTTACCACTACAATTATTCTTAGTTCATTCATCATTCTAACCTACCATCAAACAGAATAGTCCAAAACAATATGAGAGGGAACCAGTCATTAAAAGATCCCTCCATTATCTGACTAACTTCGCTAACTTACAATTTGAAATCCCTATCATGGTGGTTAATTTTTTCGTTTTCGATACATTTAAAGGAAAAAAGTAACTATGGTTTAGTTTGATTATAATTTCAGTCATATTGTATGAAATGAACTTTTAGTTACAATTTCAGAATTACCATCATATGAGTACAAAACCCTCAGTAATATGTGTTTTTTACCTCTTTCACCATACAAAAAATTCAATAAAGAGCTTATACAAGATTTGCAGAAAATTTATATTTTACAGTCATAACTTATCTCTCTAAATAAATATTTTTAAAATAAAACCTTTTTTTCTTCAGTTTGCCTGTATATTAACCATTTAGTTAGTAATGATGTATCATATAATTAAAAAACAATTCGTATATTTTATTTCAATGACTCAATATTTATTTGAATAAATTAATTTTTAAATTCATATATACGATCATTTTTTTAAAAAATAAGATTCGATTAACAATAAAACTCAATCTAACCTTGTAGTTGAAAAAGCTCGTTTTATTTAAAATAAAATATTAAGTCGTAAGAGCAAATCTGATATTAGCACTGCTTTGTCTGAAAAGAATACCAGTAAATTGAAAAAAGTGGAATCGAAAATATCAAAAGTCATTGTTATGGCGCATCAATGAAAGAGCACTCTATTATCTCCCAGTTCACTGGTGTATAATCCAGGAATCAGATTAAATGTCGGATATCCTGCGCAAGGGTCGTCCCCACAGGTTGTCGGCGCAGGAAGCCAGAGTCATTACTAACCCCCCGATGTATTCTCCGCGACACACTCCGATACATTCATTCAGTTCAACTCGTGTTGTTCTTATCGTTTCCTTCTCTTTCAGAACTACACTATCTTGAAATTTTCGAGTCCGTCAAATTATCGTTTCCGTTCGGACGTTTTAGCGCAAAATTAATTATCGGCGCGTAATATCTACAAGATGCACATTAATGATGGGCATTTATATTATTTTTAACGTATTATGTTAAAAGACTGGTGAAAACAAAATTAAAATTCAAGGTTTGAGGTTAATGAATAATAAAAGCATAGAGATCTAGTGTGAAAAGTACTCTTATGCATATAATTTTACGAAAATTGTTTTCAATATTGAATGAAAGTATAGAGGGTTATATGTAACAAAAAAATCATTGATTTAAAAAAGTTATTGGTATCATGATACTAATGAGAGAAATTATTTATTAAAACAATGCATCATATGGTATAAATATCCATTGATTTTAATTTGAAAAATTAAATTCCGTGGATTTGTACATTGTAAAATAATTATCCAAAATATGAAAGGACTACCTATAATTTGTCAGCTTTAATGTTTATTCGAGATAATAAAAGATAAAAATTATAAGAAATAAATTGTGATGCGATATAGCAACAAATAATATCATTGATGGTATCTTTATAAGACCGAAATATTTCAGAACGTCATATAAGAAAAAAAGGATTAAAATTCGATCGCCTACTCATTAATCTAAATGTGATAAATCACAAAAGTGATATATTTTTTGCAATTATGACAGAAGTCACTCGTGTTCTAAGATCATATCATGATGACTTGTTTAAATTTTTAATACTACCGCTATAACACAAAACCCGCTGTTGTATCAAAATTCGTAGATATTCGCGATGGACAAAACTATTAATTTTTCTTTAAGTGCTGCATATATTACTATTTGCAATAAAGATTGTTAATTTTTTTAATAAAAAGAAATACATAAATTTAATTGTGTTAATAATAAACAACAAGCATTTTTCAAAAACATAAAACAAAATTGCACGGATATATAGACCAACTTGACAGTGAGTTATGATCTTTGCTCTGACCTATCACTGACTGCAAGTTTCTTAGGAGAAAAATGACAGGGTCATTTGAATTAATTAAGTCGCTTTCAAGTCGAGTCTCATGAACTCACTGTCAGCGTCAGTTTCCGCTCTGCCACGCGCTTTCGTTAAGAATAATGAGTATTGGACGAAACCATGCTTTCTGGTTTTCGACTTTATTTTCTTTTCGACAATTAATCTTGCGTCAATCATTTTTTAAATTTTCTTGTAAAAATGTTTTTATTTTGAGCATTTATCGCGCAATCATTTTTTTAAATTTAGCTCAAGTCAGATGCATGTAATATAAGTCAATTAACTGAATATAAAAAACGACCCAAGTTGTATATAATGCATTTTTATTCGCTGGAATGAGGTTTCGAATTTTTTGATTAATTTTATTGTATAGCAAAAAACTAATGATTGTTAACTGAAACAAAATCTAACTCTTCAAAGAACGAAGTGGACCACACAGAAGAAATTTTTTTGTCGTCATTTACCATGACCTTAGATTACAAGACTTTGACGAAATTAAGCAATTTTTGTGCCGACCGTGTGAAATCACACCTGGAACAACCTCCGGGGTTCGTCGATCCAACAACAGGATGTTGTCGAATGACATTGAGCCCATGGTCGATTTTGCGGAACGTAAGTTTCGGTTTTTTCGCACCATAGAAAGAAGGAGAAAAAAGATTGGGTCTTATCTTTTCATCTCTTCTCATAGAATCATTAAAAAAGGACATTGCTGAAATTTAAAAGTTGAGAAATCGTTTAAGTCCAATTAACGAATCACAAAACTTGGCCGATTAATAACCAAAAATGACTTGATCCGCACGCAATTTCTCAATTAAAAAAATTTCTCCGTCGCAAATTTCAATTAGTCGAGGTGATTTATTCTGATGTTCTTCGGGTAAGAAAAAGTGTAACAGTTTGAACGCACCGAAATTACAATCCCGTAAAGTTTCGCACGTGATTTATCATTGGGGTCGGTACGCGTAAATTTAGCGTAAGTCAGAAATTCGGGAAGCGCGCGCAAGCAGGTGCGAGCAACGGTACTGAAAATATTCGTGTCCCCGATAGAAAGTGGATTGTATAAACAATCTGCTGTCATTACATATGAAGGGACTTGACTTGAGATTTGCGAAATACACATGTCGCGCCAATTAGTGTATCCATAAACCTGTAATCGATATATTTATATGCACAAGCAACTCGTCCCGCATAATAAAATTGTACGAGTAATTGCAGCTTATGCTGTTTAATTTTAATTTAATCTAATAGAAAAATTACGCCACAGATATTTTTCAAAACGAATAATATATTTAAAATCCACGAAAGGTATAATATCATCCTTTTTATAATAGAGTTTTATAAGTATATATTATTCATAATATAAAAACAACTGCTTTACACATTTTATTCCAGTATAAAAATCTATTAAGCTAATTCATATGTTTCTTTTGATGCTGAATGTTACAGCATTAAAGTATTAATATCATAAATTATTATATTTTTTATTAGTAGTATCTTCAGAATAAAATTGGAAATTAAAATTATACCCTCAGTGACGCATATTTTTTGTCAATATATAATTATTGATCGATCATATTTGACCTATATTATTTTAAAAGATATAATACAGATTCATTTTCATCATGAACAATGAATCATCGTATGTCATGTCATTTTCTTTGATGATATCTATTCCGTGGAATATCTCATTAGGGAAAAAATGCTTGTTGCTAGTAATACTTGTTTCTAAGCGTGCCGTTTCGCGAAAACAATTTTCTTGCTCGAGCTGCTTTTTACAGAATTGCGTATAGTGTTAGCTGCTGGGTTGCCAATCCTAGACTTAGTATGCGCACGACATCACTTAGCCGTGCAAGTTCATCACAGTTCAGGGCCATCGTATATGAACATAGAGCAATAGATTCACTTCTGCATTCCTGAGCGCAACTTTCAACCGACGAGATTTATTAAGTAATAATCTATTTCAAGTTTTTCACTCACTTAATATTTATTCGGACTCGTCTTGAAAAATATCCGGTATCATTTTCATGCAACTTTTTTATTAAATATTTTATTATTTTTTATTCCAATGAAATATTAATTCATTTTTATAGATATACCTATAATAATTCTAAATTCATTTTCAGCAGATCAAATTTTGGAATGAACTTCAGAAAATATAGAATTTTTATTTGTACTCTCGACCATTCGGAACGAATATTTTATTTCTAGTATTCAATCTCATATACTTCAGGATTTTTACGGATGTAGTATACACATTAGGTTTATGCGACATCACGTAATACAAACATGGAACGTGAAAACCATGATTGATTAAACAATAAACACTTCTCGCACCTGTTACTATATTTCATGTACAGATAACTATGAGACATGAAGTAACTTTTTCGAATTCCACTTAGCCCCACAATTCTAAAAGCAAACTTTCCTAATAAACTATATAAATTATTCAAATTCTACACTCGCTCTCATTTTTCTTCATCTCGTTATTCCTTCATTTCTTATTACATTCCAGAAATAAGCATTCCGAAGGAACAAAAATATAATCCATGCGATAGTTGTAAATTTACAAAATAATAGTCATGAGATGAAAAAATCGAATCAAATCAAATAAACCTTTTTTTTCCCTAACTATGAGTATCACATAATGTAAATGATTGTTTTTAAAGTCGGTGCGACTTATAGAGACCAGTTTTAAATAAAAATCATGTTAATTAATGGGCCTCTTGCGGCTCCAAAAAAATGGTTTAAATGATGCAGCATGCCGAACGTTATCGTACACGTGAAATGAATAGAATCGAATGTACGGTACCGCCAAAGGGTACCGTCATTTTTGCTACAATGATATGTATGCCGGAGCACGTACTGCCAACGTAAGACAGGCACGTAGGTCAACGCAGTAAACAACGATAAATGCAATGCCGCCGGTGCTCTTGAGAGCCGTGGGCGCCGATGCGTCCCGAAGAAACCTTTAGGATACCGCTGTAACAGCGCGATTCCTCGCGCGGCAAATATTTTTGCGATTCGCGCTTAAAGTGCCGAACCTCGTTCACAGATAACGTACAGGACTCGCGCTGGAAATGCCATGCATTTCAGAAGCCATTTTCGGTAATGGTCTTGTTTCTCACAACTGACCATTGTTTTAGCGTTCAATCCCAATCTCCAAAATTCTCCCATTTTAGTTTTAGCCCATTGTTCTTGTTAATATGCAAATTAAGAGCATATATCGATTTCTCTGTTCGATTTATTTTGTACCCTCAGGTTCATTCTTTTTTCATTCCTGCGAATATTCAGGAGATTCTTTTATATTATTCTACAGCTTAGTTGCGTATTTGAGGAAAATTATATGAATATGGTCAATCATCATACTATAAGCAAATGACACATTAGAATGTAACTTCTTGATATGTGTCTTTATACAATTTTAATAGGAGTAAGTTTTGCAGTATGATTTGACAGTTTCACATATAATCAACTTCATTTCCCTTTTATATATGTGGCGTATAAAGTACGATTTTTATTATAGAAATATATATAGATATGTGATATAATGATTAATATATTAATAAATTTAAATTATTAAATGAGAGATTAAAAATGGATTGAATCTAAGTGGACAACATATGACATGAAATATTGTATTTGCTCCTGTGGTTTGTTTCCAACACATATCTAACTCGCTTGAAAAAATACGTATTCGGTAGGTTCTTGTATTAAGCGTCTGAGAAAGTCAAACATTTGGACAATCGCGAGTACTGAATGTTGACTCTTGGTATACATTTCGTGACCAAAGTTTTTCCTTCACCTCCATCACAAATAACCTGCCGTGATAATGATAACCACAAGATAACAAAATGACTTCAGTTATACTTTATAAACTCGACGAAAACTAAGGGTACAACAGGAACACAAATATATTTGCAGCAGTTAAAAATATTAATATTACAAATAATTCAACTAGAAGTATGAGGTTTAATATTACATTTAGTATATTATGTACATTACACATTATAGTACTTATTTAATATCGACTTTTAATGTCTGGTAATTATTTATGTATACATTTCATGGGACATTTATTAGTAAGTCTGAAGTGGACATACTATAACTGTTGTCTGACATTTAGGTATACACAGCATCATCAAATGTTTAAATGTCTTTAACACTATTGTTCAAGTGCACTACTAGTCCAAGCATATTCAGCCTTATTTAGTTAACCGACTGTGTTAAGGAGAAATTAATTATGCAACACTTTAAGTTAATTTTCTTGGATTCTTAAATAATCAACAAAAAAATATAGAGTTCATCGTTTATAGTTTACGTAAAAAAATGATAAAAAAATTAAGAAACTGGTCAAGCGCATTATTAGTCACGATCCCAAATTGTCCGCATTGATGGTATCTGTTAATCTCGAAAGAAATGACGTCAGTGCGAAAAATAATCGCGTGGAGATTTATCCTGTGAGATTCCCATGGTAAACACGCAATTGACTTCTTCTGATTATTCGAAATGTTCGACAAAGAAACGTTCGTTCTCGTCTGAGAGAACGTATTGGCTTAATTCGGACAACCGCTCTCGTGACCACCTCCGATTCTCACAGGCACGTCTCAGCCGCTGGCTTCATTATAGCGTGGGTGCACGCAACCGCGCCCGGCTACTAGTCGGAAAAGCCCCGGAGTTAAATAAAACTACTCGTTTTCAAATTCCCACAAGTAACCACTCCACTACTTATGACCAAGCATTCGGGATCATCTTCAATTTCTGATAAATAAGCTTATTTCTTTCTTGCAGGCATGAAATGGTCATTCTATAAGCAAATAGATTAAAATATATAGATTATAAAATTTCAGTAATCTTGATTTAAGAATCTTCTTTTTTCGATTAATATATCGCGTATTTGATCAATATTTTTCAAATTAAAAAATATATTTTGCTGTTATATTTTAATATTTCAAAACTATGTTTTCACTATATTGGTACTAATAAGATAAAAATAATTAGATGTGTGGTAAGCTATTTCAGCTAAAAGCTGCATCATTCTGACTAATCTTAGTTTTGTCTATTTCAGTGATCTTAGTGAGGGGTCGTGGCCTGACCTTCGATACAGACTCATGTTCACACGATCCTTTTACCAGGATCATGTTGGAGCATCAGTAACTTCGTTGATGATTTTAGCCTTCATCAAAGATTTCTAGAATTTTGATTTTAATTTGAGTAAGAGTATTATCATATCATCATAAAAATTATATAAACTTAGATAAAAAAATGCCTTATTATAACAAAACTTAGACAATTAATTTGAGTTCATGAGTATTTTAAAACATTTACGGATGAATAACAGTTTTTTCATTCGAATATATATTATTCAAGTTTAAAAAAGCGATTAGATGAGAATGCAAATTTTAGAGTTTATTCAATGTTTCAAAGCTTTATCTTTTCATCAATACTCCTTTTTTCCTCTTTCATAAAGGTGTAAATCATTATTTATAGAGAGGTGAGTTTTTTAGGTTATGGTTGTTAAACTTTATTTTATCGATTCATACTTTTAGTCAATTTTCAATAATTATGTAACACATTTCTTTAGATGAATTCACATAGGAAAATAAATTGTACTTCGTAACCGCCGAATCTAAATTTTTAAATTATTTGCAGAGTATATAAATATGACGTGATTGAACTAATAAAATTTATATAATATTTATTAAGGTAAAATCATTTGTATTACATTTTGTGGGAATGGTTAACAATTATTTTAAAATTTATTTATAAATTTTCATAAAATCCTTTCCATGTGTTTATGTCATCTAATATTTATCTAAAAGAATCATCTTTTCAAAAACTTATTCAACATTCGATGTTTTACGATAATTTGTAAGACTCGTAAATCTTCGCGATAAATATCTTTGCGTCGGCAAGTAGCAAGGTCACTTGTGTCTTCTGACGTTATTAATCATTTTCGTAGGTGCTTATGATAATTCAACGCAATGTTTCGCGCAAACGAATCATTCAATGGCTGCGTGTTACTCATAATTCAACAGCCGCTGTGCAAACACTATCGTATCAAATTCGATGTCATCCTCATTTAAATCGCAAGATACCGGATGAATTATAACTCTCAAAGGCGGCGCACCACTTCAAAATATAAACGCGCCAAGGTTGAACCTAAGATCGATATTTTAAAATGTCGCTTTAAGTTTTGGTACTGTCTCCATATCCCAAAATAAAGTTATAGCTGTTATTTTTTCGATTTAGATTTCGAAATTTTGTGAGGAACATTAAACTCGAGGAAATCAGCGACAAATATTCATGCGCTACACTAAAATTTGTATAAAACATTATAAGTAAATTCATATTTTTTAATAAAATTCTGTATAGAGGAATTCATAATTCATTTTATTAAATTATTAATTATTTTGAAAATATTTTAAAAAAATATTAAATTATTCGTTATTATATATTAATAAATTGGATCGAATTACTTAATTCAATAATTCAATTGTTAGATACTTATTATATGCACATTAATTTCTTTATTTATGAACATTCGTTATTTAAATAAAAGCTCATTAAAAATAGATAATTATTTACACATTGCAAGTAATTTTTTACTGATTTGGATTGTATTAAAATCTCGTGTTTTATCACCTAGTCACTAATGAAGACAAGCACTAGATAACTGTGACTTTCGATTTTAACTTATAATATTTTGAACAAAATAATTTTGATGATACACTGTTTTCTTCCGATATATTACCGATATATTAATATCGGTTTGTCTTTATTATATTTATCGATTCCAATGACATACATTACTCAATGTTAATGAAATATTTAATGATATATAAGTTATAATTGTAATTTAATCATATTAATTAATACAAATTAGATATGTTTCGTAGTATTATATTAATTTTTAATTTTTTTTGTGTTTTATATTATATGTTAATAATTTTACAAATTTTATTCATCAAAAAGTGATTATTGTATTGATCAAT
>JABFQD010002074.1:0-16213 GCA_022817045.1 Psix sp. ZL-2020 | reverse complement strand
CGCACTCATTTTTGCAACCCGAAAAACCACACTGAAAATTATTACTGATTCAACATGAATAGACTATATATAAAATTGAAATCCAGACCACAAAGAGTTACAAGGAATCAATAATACTGACAGTGTATTAGAACTCTGAAAAATGTTGTTGCTCTTTCCGCTTGTTCTTTTTCTAAAGCCTCTTGTAACAAGTTAAAAAAAGTACAAAACAAAAACGCCTTGAGTAAAAACATGTACGCAAAATCCTTATAAAGAATCAAATAAAAAAGTTTGCGGAACATGTTGTAAACTTTTTAATTTGGAAATACTTTTGGTAAAACATTAGGACACACGCGGTGCAATTTTGCAAAAGGTATGCGCCTTGCACACAACACACAATTCTCAAAATAATCTTTGACATCATACAATTATACGAGAATCGTGAACATTGAGCCATGCGATGTGTGTTTAATCATGCAAGAAACTTTTGTCCGATATATGTAATTCAAATTTGCGGTAAAAGAAAGTTGTTCTCCTAGTCTCCTACAATGTGACAATTATGTTTTTCCTAGCTTTTCCATTCATCATTACATTGGTTTTATCAGTACGTTTTTCTATGTAAAAATTAACAATGTAACTCTTTCGATAGTCAATGTAGCGAATGCAATTAGAAGGGCGTAATTTCGAAAAAATGTACACATGCTTGCGGCCGCAGATTCCGTGTCGGGACTTTCCGTGTACTGAGCCTAGACTTGCGTGCCGGCTGAGTTAATTATAATAGGTACGAACATGGGCAAAGGGATAGAGCACAATAATCGAAAGCGAGAATATAATAAGTATTAGTCAAAACGTGGGAATGCAGTTTAAATTTGAATGAACATCTCGCAGAAGCCGGAGATGCAGCTGCATTCTGGCGTTTTGCTCGAACCAAAAAATATCCTCAATTTCTTGTACTTGAAACGATCAATTATTCTCGCAGCTCGGTTTGTTTCAAAATTCAGCATTATCAACCAGGTGAATCGAAAAAGAATCAAATGCGTCCATTTACAGCGTAAATAATTGAAATTGCAGTAGTAACTTGATACTAATAATATCCGTAACTGAACGTCGGTTTGACATGAATTCGGAACGCCATGAGCAGACAACCTATACGTCTAACAAAGGAATGTTTTCTCTCAAACTTTATGTGATACAAGTTTGGAAACGTACGAGTAATATGTGTACGAATGATTACGTGAGTGACGTTCAATATGCGTTAATGCAAAGCCATATATTAGGAGACGCGTATAAGCAGCGGCACTTTGCGTGAAAAATGGCTGTAAATGTCAACGGATAAACAACTCCGGTAAAAGTTCTATAAAAGCTATGTAATTGTGTTGTACTTGCCATACATATGCCACATATGTGTCATACATATGTTAATTATATGTTCGTCATATAAAATAAATATGTCGAAATACCATATACAAGCTTCCACTATATATATCTGACATATGTGCAGTTTATATGTTGCATTTTATATGACATATATGTGCATAACTATTTAATCAAACTTATATGTTGCACATATGTTTCTTGTATGTGGCATCCGTATATGTGTAGTTAAACACATATGAGGCATTAAATATAACATGTATACAGCATACATGTTTAATCCCACTTATGTATAGTATATATGTGTCAAATATGTGGTATATATAACATATATGTTACGTCTGATTTGTGACACATATGTAGCATATATGTAGCGTAAATGTTTCTTTTCTTTTGTCTGAAAAACTTTCATCTTTACATTGAAGCTAATAGTTAAACGAAAATGGTTCTTATAACAAACAAAGCGAGAGAAAGATAGAGCGATAAGGATTTAAGGGAGTAGGAAAAAGATAAAACAATGTTCTTTAAAACACGCGTTTTCGGTGCGTTTCTTTGTTTTGTTCAAGTTCTATTGATTTTCCTTTTTCACTAGGAACTAATATACTTACTTCAACTGATTCGACGGAGTACACAGTGCTGCACTGTACGAATTCGCATCATTTGTAGTTTTAATACCAGTCACGTATTATAGAAGCAAATTGTTATCGTGTGGGAATGAACAACTCATGTATTTGGATTTTTAATCTCCGCCCGTTGTTTCTTACTGATAGTCAATTTTTTGGGTGTGCATATGTACAAACGCGATATTTTGATAAAGTTTTGATTAGACGTGTGCAATTTTATAGTGAGAGAGAAAAGCGACAGAAACGAGAAACAAAACAGAAATGGAAATGTGCGTTTTGGAGCGCGGTTTCTCTCTCGGTGTAACGTCGAGTTAGATTTATAATCGTTCTTATATCGTAGTAATAATTACTGACATTCAAATTCTATGTATTCTATGTTGCAAATGGTAAAAATTTTATATGTTTATATGAAATGTTATGATCATTATTATTCGAATGATAAGAGTATTTTGGGAGTTTATTTATATTTCTACATATAAGAAGGTATTGTTAATGATTATGAATTCTATGTATGTATATGGCAAAATGTCGATCCGTCGTCGTTGCGTTTTCTCGGTTTGTCATCAATGTATTGTTGGACTCTAATCGCCAAACGGAAGTGATAAATATAAAAAATGAGTTAGGATTAAGTTTCTGCGTAGAATCGATCAAGTATAGGAATGAGTAAACATATTCAGATGTTTGTTGAAATTCAATCAGCTAATGTGATTTTCGTTCTAATCAAAAGAAAGTATATACGTACTACGAGCAGATTAGACAAAATAAAGTGAGAGGAAGTTTTTTAAGTAGGTATACTTAGAACATTCGACTTCGCTATGAGAAGAATTTTATCAACGAGTACAATAACGAAATAAAATAAGTAAGGCTCACAATATTCCATACTTGAATGCAGTAGGTAATGATCCATGATATCAAATATCAGTGAAACTATTTGTCATATTCACATCATACTCACATTCACATGTTTATGATGCAGAATCTTTCTAGCTTCTGATATTTTTGAATTCAATGTGGCTTTGCCACGATTTTTAGATGACTCAATTGTGTTCAATAATTGCATATATTATAATAATATATTTAAAATATGTCTATTTGTTCTATGTAGCATAAATGATAATACAAAAATCAAAACAAGCAAATGGTCATTAATACAGTATTGTATATTTTCGTGATTCTTTATATTATTTGTGTTATCAATTTAGGCTAAACTGAACTGCAGAATTCGGCCACGTATGAACATGGTTACGAGTGTAAAATGTCGAGTCGAATTTTATGTATATTTTAAATTATTGAATGCTTATCTCAAATTTAATATGATAATTATTTTATGAAAAGTCATTTTATCTATTTTTTATTTATCAAAATTTATGATTATTAGTGTTTCAAATTAATGAATATAATGTATATTTGAAAATATATATATATATATGATTATTATAAATACGTATTTGAATTTTTTAATTTTTTAAGAATTTTGTTTTCCAAAATATCATTTGTTTATTAATTGTTCTTGATATAGCTTTATAGATTTAATCAGAATTCTGTAGTTTCACTGTAATTTACAACACTCACGACGATTAAATTAGAACAAATTAAGATTTAGGTACCTGAAATTTTCGGTTTAAATTTCCAAACCCTGAATTCAAAATCAACATTATAAGATATATATGCATAAAGTATACATTTAATTGACTATTAATTCATCACGCCTTCGTAATGGATCCGTCGAATCAAATACAAATTGATAATTGTGAAGAAAATAAAATTATTAAGAATTCCACGTTATCAATGAAAATGGATTGAATTTTTGTACTTTTATCGTAATCATTTTCAAGGAAAGTCGATGCACTTGTCTCTTTCTCTCTCTCTTTTCTAACTCTACGTGAGTTATTGAGAATTCTATATTGCGTGCCAAAATAGTTGCCAATTTTTCCCACGGTTATATATGATAAAATACCAACACAAATGTTCTAAAACATAGCCAGTCTTCTATTTACTATACTTGGTGCGTCAATGATCGAATTTTTTCTAAACATGTTTTATTACAAGATCCGAAGCGCGGTCATGTATCCTAACTGTACAATTAACTGAAAAAGGTATATTATGAAATTGCAGTTGCGCCAAAAAAGTTATAACAAAGTAACTCCGAACACATGTTTTGCTGCAAGTTCGCAAGCCTTTTTTTTGAAGTTCGTTATAATTTACCGAACGCGTGCATGTTAATGAAAGTTCTTTTTTTACAGTAAATATCTTAATTACTATTTACGATCGTCTTTTTTTCACGTATGTTACTTGCACTGTAATAAAACATTTACAGTGGAAGAAGCGATGCCACTCATGCGTTTATAACTCATGAAACTGTCGACATTCGAATACGTAATATTCATATTGATAGAACAATTAAAAATCCTACTGTAGAAACGTAGGTGAACGTTTGCTACCTTTACATTCACGTGTAAAAAAGCATCATGTTATGTAATAAATATAATCAAAAGCTGAGGAAGCTACTGTCGCGTAGAAAAGCGCCGCATTTTTATAATTTTCGAAGCCTACGGTGATATGCAAAATTTGACGTCGCATTTACTAACTAATCGCGCAGTCATTTCATTCGGATCAATTACACATGTAACCCTTAGATATAAACTTGAACTATATGTGAAACTGTATGTGTGCGAATTTACATCTACGTGTCATCGTTCATTTCATTGTATTTTTTGTTCGATGTTTCTGCTCGACTTGATTGAAGTCTTTGATAAAACAATGTGTGAACATTTGAACTTGAACTTACAGTCCGAACTTCTGAGTAATTTCGAAGTGTGCACACTAATGAGTTAATAATTCAATGACATTGTTTGAGCCAGATATCGCTGTAAAATACCACGTTGTATATGTAAACTTATTTTACTAATTATAATATTCAATACAATTTGAAAGCACACTTTGTATTTATTTTCTACCCTATTATTTGAAAATTCACTCTGTATCCTACAAATGTAAAACCCGATTTTAAAATTTTTATTTATTTTAATTCAAATTTCAAACAACCGTCATAATAAAAGGAAAATATAATAATCTCAGTACAAAAATCGATATAAAAAATAGTATCATTTTTTTGTATTAGGTTAAAAACGAAATTCTTACATTGAAAAAGATACGTTGAATTATGTTTATTTTACACAAATGGTAAAATCTATAATTACGTTCACGATATACCCAGAAAAATTGTTAGTTGGTATTTACAGTTAACGATAAACCGTACTTGTCGTATTTTATTATCTTCTGTGAGTAGCTACATTTGCAGAAGTCTGCAAAATGTAAAATATTGATTTTCTACCCTATCAAGTGAGTTTTCACTCTACCTAGAAGCTAAAATACCCTCTGTACTAAATGGGGTAGCTGCAAGCAGAAATTCTCATCCTGCGATAAACTCTGCCCTCTTTCGTATTCAATCGGAAGTTCTTTTGAATTGAAAGTCAACTTCACCATTTCTGGGAATAGTCAAAATAGGAATCACATTATCTGTGTGTGATAACGATTCGACGAAATCATGGATAACGCTTATCGCGAAATTCAAATTTGTTGTCATCGACATACATGATCAAAACTTAAATAACTTGGTCATTTTTTCCTTATCGATAAACGAGTTCGAATGATAGTAAATGTCAATTTGAATAAACGTTTCAATTTATGAATTTGGTCTATTTATTTATTGGATATTATGGGATAAAAAAGATAACACGGTAATTCACCCATCAATGTCTTTTATTAAAGCTAGAAGAAATGTGTCACAGAAAATTAGAACAAAAGTAAGTGTAAAATTTATTGATATTTGCGGAATGAAAACCTTTAACTCGCGGAACGAAAATAAATCATAATATGTATCTTTTATTTATCATTCAATCAGTGGCACATCACAGCGTTGTAAAAAACGAAGTATCGATATGCTGTCATTGCTAATTAATTCATTCCTTCTAAAATAATTATTTTGAACCTGTCAAGCTGATTTCTATAACTGAACGATTTCACCGCTGTGTAGTGCAAACAAAACACAGTGGTTCAAAAAATATCTCATTAAGGTAGTTAGCCTTTTTGAAGGGGTACTCGAAAAGTTATACTGAATATTTATTGAGTTACTTACAACGATCATTCTGCTCGTTTGACACGTGAAGAATCAATGATTTTATTTTGAATAAGTAAGTTAACAAACTTGTGTGAAAATAGTTTTTCTTTAGCATGAAACAACATGAAAAATAATTATACAAATTCAAGAGATTAGTCCAAAAGAATTTTATTATCATTATTTTATCATATTTAATTAATAGCTATAGTGATAAAAACAAGTTCATTGGTTATACAGATAGGTTAAAGAAAGTACTACCATAAATGAAGAGTTAAGTTAATAGATTATTAGAATTTGCAAAAATAGCGCATTGTTCAATGAGCGCGGAAAGTTGTTAAATTCAGGATGAGTGTGAAGTTAGCGGTACTTCGACCATATTATAAACTACACATTCATACCGCATTCGTCATCTTTCTACATGTGTTAATTATATTCCACATGCATTTACATATTTTACAAGTATAAAGGAAGAACATAGTTTATTATAACATGCATTTTCAGAATGCGAAACATGCATAAAGTTGGCATTACCAAACTTGATGAAGATGTCAACTTCAAACTTGTCTCATATTCGTCAATATTTTATAATATAGCAGCACTATGTTTTTCATAACGAATGCTAAAGAAATAACTTAGTAAGATGTAGAATGTTAGAAATAAAGGATACATGTAAAGTTAGTGCCTTTTAGTGTCTTGATGCCAACTTCAAACTAATTCCATGTTAACTGTCATTTTACTCCACTAATATTTTATTATGCTTTTACTTCATCTTTATTTTTATGTACTTTATTAATTTTGATTTTAGGTTCTATATGAGGGTTACATGTTAAGTTGGTAGTATTTGTTTCCAACTTGTTACTAACTTCAAATTAGTTCATAAACTTATATGCTGTTTTTACCAATTAAAAACATATATTTTTTATACTAAAAAATCTTTTCCATAAAAACATATGTTTTGAACGTAGAACACATATTATGCTTATATTTATTACGTACTGCTAACTTCACACTAATCCTGTTATCATTGAATGTTCATATTCATTACCAATATATACTTAATTAAGGAATCACTGTTTAGTTAATAATGTAATTAAAGTACTCCGAATGTGATATACCTGCAAAGATAATTTCATTATTAAAATCTATTACAAATCGCAATGTATTTCCTTTGCATGTCCTTTGAACAAATGTATGTTTCTGAAGTATTCTAGCAAGCCTAAACAATGACGTTAGACGGTTTTGGGCCACAGGACGATATTATTTGTATTCATGTGTCTCCAATTATTTTTAACAATGAAATTGAAGTAGCAGGTTGGACGATTAGCGGTGATTTGATTGTGCCGTCTGTTTGATCCCTGGCTGGATGAACATGGTCGTTGCAACGCGTGGATACCGAGGGTGTTCAAATAGTAGAGATGAAGCGATGGTAGCTAAAGAGACGGAGGGCGTGAGGGGCATAGTTGGGCGTCGTTGCCGACGTACAGATACAGCATTATGAAAACACGAATGTACTTTTAAATCAATACCGTCGCATTGTAGTATGGCGGATAAAACTGTGGAGGAAGAGTGCAGGGTGAGAGGAATCCAGTTTAGAATACGAACAAACTCCGGCTTTAGGAAAGTACGTGGGGAAAACGCCGGCGTCGAAGACGGAAAGGAGTAATATAGTACACGAAGTAGGAGACCGGAATAATAGACAGCATTAATCAATTCTCGGTGTAGCGAGGTTTTTCATCATTTTATTATCCCCGTCATTGCCATTTTGGATGACCGGCGTATAGCCTTCTAAATAATTATAAAATCATCTTTGATTCTGAATCACGCTAGTGATTGACACAGGCGCGCAGGTGTGCGTGGCGAAAAAGGGTTAATCTAGAGGCGCGGATTACGATTCGATTAATTTTGCGGGACTTTTTCGATTGTATTGATTTCGCAGGATTTGCATTCTTTATCCGGTAAAACGCATTTTGTAAAATAACGTTCCACCGGGGAGGAAGAAAGAAATTTTCACGCGTGTATTGGCTAGAAAAATGTGTCAAGGGTTATTTTAAAATTAACACGTAATCGCTTAATTTGAAAGAAAAAAAGTGGAGTAAAATGGTTTCTTGGCAATCTTTGGGTCACGGTGTTTCCCCTTTTCAATAATGCCCAAGATCCTTTGGTACATTTTCACGCTCAACCGGACCGAAAATCAGCGGGGCAGTAGAAGCAGGGGTCAACAACACGGTGAATTCACTTACTTTTGTCAGGCGCTAAATTTATCGATACGCTGCATCGTTCTCCCTTCGAATAAAGAATTTTCTAATTTAAGAACTCGCGTCTTCCGCTAATTTCACGCGCCGCGCACTTTTCGGATTAGCCGCGAGCGTTTTAGACGCGCTATCCAATTCAAACCTATCTAGTCCGATTGTTTCCTTTCACCTAAGACATTCCTGTTTCGGAATCCCTCGCTCGTTAAAAGGGTGTGAATCGTCTCCTGTGAGTAGATTTTCCGGATGCGCAACACCACTTTGTCGATCCTCCTTTGTCCCTCTTATCCTTACTGCCCCATGAATATTCCTGCCGCAGAGACAGTTCTGCCCTTTTGTGTGTTGGCATCTTGCGGCGCCTCTTCTCCCAACGTGTAAACACATGCGGACAACCGACCAGGCATTCGTGCAACCATTGCTCGGCCACCTGTATGCTTTGATTGTGAATCGAACCTTACCTGTTACTCGTTCTATTATAACTCTCGAACCATGTGTACGTATTAGCTATACCTTCTGCCTTCGCTCGTCCAGCTCACTTGCAAAGTCTTCCCGATCACTTTTCCGCGTAATCGCTCGCAAATTCTTACGTACGAGCACTTCAACATAATAAGGTCAAGAAGCGAGGCCGAGCGAGCTTCGAATTATCACTCTCCCGCGTTTATCTGCGCTAACGTGCTTCTCTAGCTTTTTTTATGTCGAATACACTTGTGGTGTAAAAAGATGATTATGTCAAAATCACGGACTAATATTTTTTATCATTTTATTGGTTAGATCAGAATTTGGAGTTAATTGAGAATTCGCTGTGAATGTATTCGTAACTGTTTAATATTTCAGCTGGAATAAATGTAAATAAATTAAACAGATCAAATAATTTGATTACAAGCTGCATTTTATACCCAGCCATAATTGTATTTTTTAGTATCATTATCTATAGTTTATCTTATTCTTTCAATAAATGCACGAGGATACTGTAACTCATTAATTTTTGTAAAAGGAATTTTAATAAGAAATGAATCGAAAAAGTGGACATTTATGACAATATATTGGAAATAATTTTAGCTTTTTTTTAAATTGGACTTTTTATTATATCAAGATGAGAAAGAAAAGCTATATAATGTAATATTGGAGGTACAAAAGTTTTCGATATGACCACAATGATTTATTGATTGCGCAGCTAATATTATACTAATAATGGTATTTATCTCTTATTCATCACAGCATATGAAGTTTGGTTATCGCAGTATGATTTGCGATTTTCTCGGCATTGAAATATTGGAAAATTCTCTTATCTATGGAATAATAATGAAATAAGAAACTTAATGAGTGGATTAGAATTGATTGAACGCGTTTATTTAGAATAAGGATTCAAAATATAATTGTCATTTTAAAATTTAAATTTCAACAATTTTTCTCTATTATTCAAATATAAATACGAGTCATCGTTTTCCTGAAAATTTAATTTCTTCATGTCACCAATTCAAAATTATATTTTATATCAGTTCATACCATTTTTATCAAACTAAAAAATGTCATTAGAGAATGGAATTTCAAAAAATCCTTTGTAAATATCATTGATTTTCAATAAAATAAAAATATTTGCATGTTTGCTTTTTTCCAAAAAGACTGAACGAAAATTAACGAAGCATTAATAATTATTTATAACAACAAAATAACGCCGAAAACAAAGCAAGTAATATATAAATGAATATTTCAATCAACCACTGAAAAATAATAAAATTGTTCCAAATAGTATTACAAACAAACTGTTATAAGTATTAAGATATACTATTACGGCAATTAATGGCATATAAATATAAATTTCTCAAAATAAACTTTGAGTAACATTTCGAACAAATTACAACATTTAGAATAAGTTTATGATTATTTAACTGAGTTAAACTCAAATTTTGTCCCTTTACTAATAATTGTATCAAACGTAACTATTTTGAAACATATGATATATATTTCTATAGTCAATCATTATACACTAATTAGTTTCCACAACAAATTTAGGCGACTGTCATTTATAATGTCAGTTGTATCGCATCATTGGAAATAGTTTTGAGAGTAAAGTATCACATTTTCTATAAGTTATTATTACTCGTAAATAATTGTTGTTTGAAATGTGACCTAGTCATAAATTTCATGTAAAATATTTCATCGCCTGCTAATGAATCAAAAGCAAATATATCCATATCAAATCAATTATTCAAATTAAACAGTTTCTTACCAATCATAGTAGTATATTTGTTATGGAAAATGATTCTGAATATATGATATTAATTTCTACTTCGTACGTTCATGCACATATCAAATATAATGTAATTTTATCATAATTTTTGCAGAAACGATAAATTTATCAAAGTTTTAATCTCACTTCACGAAAATTATTATTTTTGAAAGGGTTGTAAATAAATATGCGAGCACAAAGAATCCAATATTGCGTAAAATGATATGCATTTTTACTACAAATAAAATATTAAATGATGAAATTTTTGTCCATGAGGTATGATAAAAATACGTTTTTTAATGTATACAAAAATGCAGATCAAATAATACGAATAATTTTGCATTTTCATAATTTCATGTTTTATCTTCCTTTTTTGTCTTTTTCCAACAAATTATATTACTAACAGCTTTTTCCATTAAAAAATGATTTCAAAATGAATTGAATTATTGAAATCAATACTCTACTGCATGTAACATGAAAAATGTATAAATTCTATAACATTTGAAAAATTGAATAATTCGTGACAAAAAGTGTAAGAATATTATATGAGACATATAAATTTGAGTTCGCGCTGACAGATAACCATCGGCTGACGTTGTCGGTCCAGCACCGAGCCATTAAAAATGAATCGCTTGCGAAACGTTTAACAAGAGGTAAATTGCACGATAACTGTCTGTTGATGCAAAGCCTCCACATTATTAAACCCAAAGCTTCATTTTTCCACGGAGAAAATAACTAGCTCGTCATTTAAAAGAGCCGAAAAAAGTGTCAAAGTTAAAAATGTTTATTTCCTACTTCAATTATCCATAAAAATTGCATCACTTTGTGCATCAGTTCCTTTACAAACAAATAGAAAAAAAACTGCAGATCAATTTACCAAACGTCGGCGTGCTATTAATCAAAAACACATTCATCCATTGACCCTTAAGGTCCGTGCACATCTTAGATTTCTCATCTTACCTCAAAAATGATTTGATTTTAACAAAATTTCTAAAATTGATTCTATTCATAAATCAACCAAATTCTTTGATTCTTCATCATAATTACAATAATGTAATTAAGAACAAAAAGTATAACATTTTATAACACAAAAAGTACTTCCATGGGGCTACCCACAAAAAAGGGTTATATCCTTAAAATAAAGTAAAAAATAAATATTCAGCTTTATTTTCGGATAGCTCTCAAAAAACGAATCTCAACTCGGCTGAAGATATGCCGTTTATTCTAATAAATTATTACCCCCGCGAAACTACCTTGGCCTTAGGGAGTTAAAAAGTTGATGAAAAAAATGAACACTCAGTATTATCTTCGATTAACGCTCAAGAAAATTGACAATTAAGTTTGTCGAATTGAGTCTGCAATAGGTGGAAGTCGGGGGAACAATGGGACGCGCTGTGTCGAAGTCCCACTTGAAATAACAATAAGTAAACAAATGCAGTGTCTGAAGTCTTTGGCCCCTAATTGCGGGAGAAGGCGATCGCGCGCATTGAGCGGTGTATCAGTTCTTGGCTTGGTAAGAACAAATGTTTCAATTCTAACCGCGATAATGGCAGAGAGATGTATACACGGACTATTTTAAAACAGTTCCAAGGGAAGGCTTGAGTTGGGTTGTCGAGGGTGGTGTTTCCGGTGGGTTCCCGGCAGCCGGCATGTGGTGCCACTATTGATTTTAATTTTAGTGAAAGGGGTGGAAAAATTATAAGGGTGGCCCCGGAGGGTGGCTGCCATGGAGTATACTCGCCGAGGGGACGGGCGGGGGCGCTGCTGAACAGTTTCGCTTTCATTTCCCTCTTTTGCGCGGTGCCAGTTTGGGTGGCGGTGGTAGCAGCAACGATGACGATAGTGGGAGTAACCAGCGAGAGGGGTTGGAAACACGGGGATGAGTGAGTTAGCGAGGATTGGGCAGGCTTGCTTCGAGTACACCGAGTAAAAAAGAGAGAACGAGTGTGAGAATGAACAGCGTAAAAGGATGAAATAAGCCGAGAGATAGAAGAATATAGAAGCAAGAAATAGACGCACAGCGATGCGGCCCATGTAAGAGGGATCCGCGAGTTCGGAACGCTCCGGGCTCGGCTGGAATCTACTTTGTTTTCGACGGGGAAGGATTACATTTTTATTCACTCCGCGCCATCGTCAAATATATTTTTCAATCATCATTTCCTTTCAGCGGATCCGCCTGCCGAGCCAAACAAAATACGATGTAATTACTTTGTCGATAAATACTGTCAGTCTTATATCGCAACTAATGTTCGTTCGAATTTTCGTTATCAACGTTTTGCACGAAAAAGTTTGACGTCCAATAATCTCTCCCGATATGGCCCACCAGAGCAGCCTCCGATGGTCCATTTTCTCTAATTATAGAATTTTATCATTATCTAGCTATAACTTTACGGACACAAATTCGTTTTCGTTCCAGTCTAGTTGAGTCGCGCAGCCCAACGTGACGCTTTGTTGATAATCATTATCTATGGCTCTGCTCCTTAAGATGGGGCGTAGAACATATTTTAATGTTACACGCATGTTAATTTAGTAAGTTCAACCACGTGCGAAAATTAAACGTTGCGCAGAGGGAATGCTTGTTTTCTAAATCATAGATGGAGCTGCGCGCGTATTAATCCCATTCCGATGTGTTACAATTATATGAGTTCACTTTTCTGCTACATAATTATTTGTGTACGTTTCGTACAAATGAATTTGTAAAAAAGATTTTACATGAAACTGCTTTTACTTAACATCCAAAAATCTTCCCACTAATGTTAACGTAATTGAGTTAATTTTTTAACTATTCGGTAAACTGCTTTACGCTATATTGTTTAAGGTGTCAAGACAAAACAAGTTATTTTCCCCGGGTGTTCGAAAATTGCTAATTAGAAACGCTTTGTGAAAGTACACTTTTGGTTTCATCAGCTGGCAAAAATTGTATGTATCTTAAACGCAAATGAAACGTGCCATAAAAGTAAACAAAAACTGCGCGAGATATAGATGAGAGAGAATTTTCATTTTTTTTAATATTGCGAAATTAATTTATAAAAAATGGTGGTATACTTGCATGCCTAAAATCAACGACTTTTTAAAAAAAAATTTAAAAAATTAATGTGATTATACTGTAAATGTAAAGCTTCACACATAGCAGAAAAGTAATAAGAAATGATCTGGGTAAAATGTGAATAAAATATTGTAAAACAGTTTGATCAAAATCTATATATTTTGAACGATTTCTGGTATTTACTTGCGAACCTGAAAAATGTCTACAACTTCTGATGTGACGATAAAAATTTTTATACGTCCGTATTTGTTCGTGAGTGTACGTAGAATATACAAATAAGCGTTATAAAAGGGATGAACGTCCATCTGAAATAGGTGTATACGATATGTTCTATAGAAAGTAGAATCTGCACTACATATAAAAAACAGGTGTTTTAAAATATATCACTTCTCTGATATATTATCTAAAAATGAAAGTAAATTTTTTGTGTTAAAATAAAAATTAAAATAATTTGTTTTTCTATTACATTCTATATAAAATATATTGCTTCTTTGTACGTTATATATTTTGAACATAGTTACAACTTTTATATTAATATTTATTTTAATCTGCGCATATTAATTGGTCAGCAAATAATTAGTATTAAAGTAGTTTTCTGAGCCAAAGACAAAAGTTGCCAACATAAAATACATTTTTTAGCAAATTAATTAATTTTTTTCAAACTTGTAGCAAATAAAGCATTTTATTTTTTTAACTCAGAAAATATTATGACCATTATCCAATTTTTTTTAACGAATGATTAATTGTAATAAATGATTCAGTTTTGCTTTTTTGCAATATAAACTTGTAGTCGCATTATGATCAATTTTAACCTTTCAAATTAAAGATTATTATCTGTCTTTAATTAATTAATCTAAGTATCTTTGAAAATAAGTAACAAATTCAATCCTATTAAGAACTAAAGTAATCATCTATTGAAATAAAAAATCAATTTCATTTCATAAAATATGATGATCAAAAAGTATTCATTTTTTATGTTAATTAGTTATCATAAATAATTTGTGATTACAAGTTACATTATCAATGATTCGTCAAAATATCTCATATAAGTAAAAACCATATGATAACAACGAAGATAAATAAAAGAGCAACCCTTTAGATAGTATGCAAACATCGATTAGATTTGTTCGCCATTCATAGTTCACAAATGAACTATATTTCGGATTGAATTTTGATACACAAATATCGAATTTAGAGGAAAGTGAAAATTGAAAGCTACCACTTTTATTTTCGTTTTGGTGCGAAAAAAGTCCGGATTTAATTGCACCTTTTATTGGGGCGATATAAAGTATTGAATTTTGTTTCCATTTTTTTACATATTTTGAACACAGAAACTAGTAGAACCAATATTTATTATTTGAACTAAACGATACCGTTTCATAGAATATCAAGTATCTCGTATATCTGAAATAAAATCAAACAAGTTGAAAAATTTTAATTGATCTAAGTTTAGTTTTAATTCATAAATTAAATATGTACTCGCTAACTATAAATTAATATGATACGCAAACAATACCTTAATTAGTTTCTATTAATTATTATCAACTTCGATTCCAAACAATCGTTAATTAACATAAATCATAACATTTTTGACAAATGGAAATATTTATGATGGATCAAAATCAAAATATTTCAAGCAATTACGAATTAAAATATTTAGCTAAATTATGAAAACTAATCGCTTCTGTTTTTAATTGTATCCTATTATCGATAGTATTTTTCTCTACTAGTTTAATTCTAATTGATTCTATTAAATTGTGCAGCAAATATCGAAGAAATTATCCTGTCGAACTTCCTAGTCGGATGTGTAATTCAATGTAGATTTTGCGCAGTGTGTTTGAAAAATTAATATTGCTCATTAATTATTTTCCCGACGAGGAACAAAAAAAGATTCGTCATTAGACATATCGAGTTATTTACAAGATCGTCGAATCAAATGAATTTAGTTGATTGGAATTAAATGTTTGGTTTAATTATGCTGTGCAAACTGTTTTGCACTGATAGGGTAATATAAGCAACCATAACTTAATTATGCAGAAGTGCTCCGTTCAATCATTCAATCACAGTACTGGCAAAATCGACTGGAAATAGGTCTTCCACAAAAGGCAATGTGGCTAAATTCTCACCTGTTTGGATAAACTTACATTTAAATGTCTCTCTTGCATGTAACATAATCGTCCTCAATTATTCGATCCATTATTTCGTAGAAATTCCTTCGTTTCTACACTAAATTAAAATTTCAACTACAAACATTTTTCATCGAAATTTTATTATCCACTCGAGTTTCTTGAATGTCGATTTTAAAAAGTAAGTTTAAAGATGTATCATTTAGAGATATCACATTCATTTTTTTTTTTTTTTTTTTTTTTTTTTTTTTTTTTTTTTTTTTTTTTTAAATGGTAGATTTTTTTTTGTGTTGTGGAAAAGAAATGTTAAAAAAATTTGTAAGGGGGTGAACTTTTGGAAAAAATTTTAATTAATCAAATAACAATAGATCGAAAGAGAAAAGTCCAAAAACCACGCAACCCACCCGGACCGCTTTGGCCTCTTTCTGCTTGAAAAAAAAAAAAAAATATAAAAAATGATAAACAA
>JABFQD010002073.1:0-16213 GCA_022817045.1 Psix sp. ZL-2020 | reverse complement strand
TCAAATTTTTATTATATAAATATATATTTCATTTAGTTATTTAAAATAAATACAAATCAATTTAGGAATTATAATATTAATCAAAAGTATAATGAAACATTACAAACTGTGTTTAGGAGTAATATATATTGAAAAGATTTACATTATTATCTTGAAAAATTTTAACTTATCCTTACCAACAGCACTTACCAGCGCATAAGTCGCTAGTTAAAATGTAACTATTAATGTTTGACCGTTAAAATGACGCTGGTTATACCAACTACGTCAGCTAATTACACTGCAAAAAATTATACTTAGCAAGTGTCTCATAATAAAACGTTGATGTCTCATAATGAGACACTGGAGTCTTATAAAATATTTAATGAGTATAATTTTTTGTAGTATATCAAGCTAATGTGAGATTATCTTTGGTTTCAATGACAAAGGACTCATCTTAATTAGATAGAATAGTAAACAAACATAATTAGTCTAAATTATTTTAATGTAATGTATAGATATATCTATCTATCTATATATATATATCGATGTAGTTAGAGCTATGAAAACTAATTTTTCATTTAAAACTATTTTTGTAACCATTTTAATCGAGTTTTTGAAATGCATCCCATACTTTTAACATAGACAAAAATTAGAAGTGATTTAAAATGGTTATAAAATTAAATGCTCCTTTTAACAGTATAAATCAGTGGATAAGTAGTACAGAATAGCAATCATATTGAGTGTAATACAGATAAAGTTTAGGATTAAAGATCCGCATGTAATTTGAATTTTTGATTTAAATATAATCCTAAGTGAAAGTTTAAATACCATCTTGCTAGAGACGTCGGTAGATTAAGCAGAAACATTATGGAAATTAATTGATCTTGGATCAAAACAGTTATTGCAAAAAACTGTTTAAAACTTTATTCAACATTTTGGTAAATTTTATTGTTCTTCAAAAAAAGCTGTAACAATTCTTAATCTGTAAAATATATACATGGCGACTGTTTAAATCACAGTATTTTGTAAGTAAATAAAAAACCCAAAAGTTACCTAAGGAGCAATATTCCTATAATGGGATTTCATAAAAAATCGGAAAAATGAATTTTATTGTAAAAAAAAAATTTGTTATTACAATAGTTTTATCAGTATTATGGCGATTAAACAAAAAGTACCATAATACTTCTAACCATAATTCTATTGAAAATCAGTGGCAACAAATTGGTTTGATCCCAAGTGCTCCGAGAATAGTTATGGGTCTTCTTTTGCTAGATCTATGGCTCTATGACAAAAGTAGTGGTACCAAACTGGCATGATCTATAGCACCATAAATCATACCAGACGGTGTTTATGGAAAAAGTACTTGGACTACTCTTGCCCGATGGCACTATAGCAAAAGTAATGGCAGCAAATGGTTTTGACCTATGGCGCTATGGAAAAAGTAATGTTAGTAATCCAGCTTGATCTATGGTGTTATGACCAACCTAATGGTACTAAACTAACTCGACTTATGGCGCTAAGACAAAAGTAGTGGCACGAAGCGAAAATAATAATAGAGATATCATTGCAAAAATAGTAGGTTGTTCTGTTATGCACCTATCAATATAAAAATAACATACTGACTCATTTTAGTTACAACAAATTGAAAAAACAATTATGAATGAATAAATTTATTGAAAAAATATTCTCAATAAATAATTACATTGTAAACCAGATTATTTTCAAATGGCTGTACGTATGTTGAAATTAAACAAATGCTATTTCCCAAACTCTCACGGTACTTGTTGATCTATATATTCAGTTGTAAAGAAATAGTAATACCGTATGACATGATCTATCATGCACTTATGATAGTGAAAACGAATCGTTTCTTTCTTATGATTTGACTTTATATACTATACTGTAGCAAATATGATGATTTTAACCGTGCGTAATTTATGGCGTTGTTGAAAAAGTTGTCGTTATTTTGCCCAACCTTTGGCGCTATGTCAAAAATAATACAAACAACTGGCTTGACTTATAGTGTAATGAAAAATATTCATCAACTTCTCTGGTCCATTTTATATCATTATGATCATAAAAGTTTTAGACTAGACTTGTTTAACCTGTATCGCTATGACAAGAATTTTAGTGATAGCTTTCAGTATTATCTGATATATTAAGAAAAATGTTTAGACTAAATTATTCAGTTTCATAAACGGTTTCCCATTTTTAATTTCATTTAATAGAAATTATTTCTTAAATTTAAAAACGAGCATTGTTTTCAATATTGAAAATTTGCGATTATTTACATATGACAACCAGAACAGTATGACTTTTTAATATATAAATATCATAAATTTTATCAAACATACATCAATGAATATCTCTTCAATTAAATATTTATCATTTTATATTACAATTGGAACCACAATCATAAATACGTTTGAACACTTCGTTACTACCATAGATCAAACCTGTTTGGTGCCATAGCTGTTGCCTTAGCGCTATAGATCAATTCAATTTGTTTTCACTGATATTGTCATAAGACCATAAATTGAATTATAGTGGTACCTTCGGTTTAACAGTCATACCACTGGTTGAACAGCTGTCAAGTCAGAAGTTTTATTGCCCAATGTTTGCAATCAGATTAATGACCTGTGCTTTTTTCTAAAATTTTATTGGATCAGAAATTTCAATCCTCGGACGACTTCTGGGCTTTACCCACGAGTCTACAAACTAACCCATAGACCTTGCCATAGGAAGGTTTATGGGTTAACCACGTACCCTGGTACGTGGTTAGATAAATAATGAGTTTGGTTGAGACATAATGTTACATTATGCAAGAAAGGAGAGAGATAAACTAATATTCCCAGGGTATAGCCCAGTCCTGTGATTTCACCCGTGGGATAAATCGTCTGTATTACAGACAACGACATTCTTATTCTCGTTTACGAGTTTTATTTCTAGAGGGAGTAAAATTTGGTCATTTTTTTCACCAAATTTTTTTTATCTTACAGAATTGGATAAATATTTCAGAATACGAGGACTATTTATAAATGTTTATTTTTTTGATTTTTAGGATTCGTCTATTCACAGTATTACAATGATTTTATACTCGAAATTTCATCTCGTAAGTTAATTGACAAAGAAAGAGAAACGTTGGTAAGCACATTTTCATGTTCAGTCAGAGACATAATTGAACCCCTTATATATCTTTGTTAAGTTTAGACGAGGCGATAATAATAGCGTTGGGTTATTGGTTGGCAAACGGATCCAATCAAATGAAACGATGAAGATGGGATTTAGATGACAATATATACTCACGGAACAAAATCAAGCGTTGGCCAACTGGGTCGTGATTAACGCCCTGGTGACTCGCTTAATGCCCACTTTGTACATCATCATCGTACGGAGGTGGTCGTCGGGCGACTGGCAAGGAACAAATGACCATTAAATAAAATACGCGATCATTATCACAAATCATGCACAAACGAGTGTGTGGGTTGTTGATCGTCGCGTAAACTTTGTCTTGAAATTTCCTTTGGTCGAGGTGCAAACAAAAGTTGTGCATTTCTCCAAGACAAATAATCGACGTACGGTCTCAAATTTACGTCTTTGAAATTTAGCGCGGTTTCTTCAAAAAGATTTTTAAAAATGTGACTTGCGTAAAAGTTGATAAGAATTTAGCTGTCTCGTGCAAACATTTCGTGTTATATGCTTCGTATCAAATTACAGGAAAAAATGTGTAATTTTGTTCATTTATAATTACGCTTTTTTTTTTTTTCAGAAAATAAGCAGCGTATTAACAAGTTGGCACTGTTTAGTTTGAAGAACAAAAAAGGAAGTAAAACCATAGATTATGAAAACAGATCATAAGGTGTCAGACAGGTGTGCGAAATTAAAAATAATTCACGTGCTTACAAACGTGCTGGACACCGGGCTCATATTCGTCTTTCTGCCGCCCTCAAAGCACGTCGCTCCGATTTCTATTAAGTCGCTATTTTTCGGCACGACGCAGAGATGTTTATCAAGCTCAAACATAAAACAGGCTGGTATCGTAATCACGTGGCACATAATTTAATAGTTTGATCATCATCGATTGAAACAGATGCACCCTACATGCAAACACTTTTTACTTCGCCATTGCACACTTTAACCTTCGTTCAATCATCAATTTACATTTGATTATTTATCAAATATTTTCCTGTGAAGCAAATGAATTATTTATTACCAATTAAGTCGCATACTTTTCAAATGCCTTAATTGGAAGTAGTCCATAAATTGATCCTCTGATAAACGGCTCGTTTATAATTGTAAAAATGCTCTGCATCGTGAATCCTTTTTATGAAACATTTTACGAAAACTCTGAAAAGATATGTTTGCAATTTCAATCAATTGAAATCTTAATTTGCGATTTGTGTCAGAAAACATTTTCCAATGGGCTTTATCCATTATTTTCATCGTAAATGGACAACGCAAGTGCGATAACACGTCCGCATACATGTTAACTCGAACGACCATTTTTTGCCTGAGAATTTAATTGAAAAAATCGGACTCAGGAAATTCGTGCTCGACGAATATGGCAATTTAGAAAATCATCGGCAGATCTTGCGAGTTAATAATGTCCCGCGTAACTACTTGTCAAGCATAACGAGCTAGGTGCGTCGCCTTCTTATCACAACCTAATGTCACGTTTTACACGGCGGGCGTATGCTCGCAATGTGCTCATGCACCAGTAATTAATGGCCACAAAACGAATCTCATCCGCTGCGTCCGGTTTTGTTACCATTTTCAATTACATATTCAATGTCACAAACGTTTTCGATTCCCGTTTTACACTTACCACGAAACGACTTTATTGGACTCGATTTAGAGCATTTTAACATCACATTCCATGATCCTGTTCACATACTATATTCATTCATTATTTAGCTATGAAATCAACTATTTTATTCCATTTCGTCTTATTCAAATCAATTTCAAATCCTCTACTCTTAAAAATAGTGCTTAGAACATTCAAAATATTCGTGTATAAATAGGAACATGTCATGTGATTTTACTCATTGTTCTTTTTAATTTCATTTATTTTTAACTCATAATCTAATTCCTCTCTCGTTTCTAAGCTTTAAACATGTTCTCTGAACGGACCATATGTTATTTTTCAGTTGATATACCTTTACAATGAGAACAGTAAAATCATAGACGTTCGACTCAACTAGTTATGTTCTTTAAGAGAAATTTACGAGGGTGCAGTTATGTACGTCGTGTATCCACTTTGTTGTACAAAGAAGAATCATTTCTGACAAAAGACACAACAAATGACAACGCTTCTGAAGCGAGAGTGACCGTTCGAGTAGTTTCGACCATTAGTCACACGCAAAATGACCGTGTCCAAATATTGTGCGAGGGTGTGTAAGACTGCGCAGCATCATGCACTACAAACGATGTGTAACGAAACAACGCCACCACTACCATCTGATCATCAAAAGCGCCATTCACATACGACGCTACTACATCTTCTAATAAAACTTGATAAACATCAACATCATAAAAGCAACACCACATTTAATGTTGCTTATAGTGAAATGTCCCCTGCGACTCAGCTGCGAAACTAGTTAAGTTGCTTCTCAGTTGTAATTTGAGTGACCCATTATTATCAATGTAGAATTTTTTGTGTTTTGGGTTCGAATTCTGTTTCAAATTTTGTTTGTAAAGACATCGCAATATAAATTCTACTTATTTTTATAATGAATCTTTTGCATTCTTTTTTGTTAATGGTTGTTTTTCAAATTGACCCTTTTAATATAAAATAATATACTAAACGGGTATACAAACGGTGAGAATGAAAAATTAGGATATTTAGAATTAATTAAGTCATAACTATACACATCATTTGCTACAGACCATGTTATGTATAGTATAACAAACTGATATTGTTATGATATTAAAGTACAAGTTGTATAATAATTTAATGCTTTTTACGCATTGTACAGTGAATATATGACCTAATACGAGACATGTGTGGGTTTGATTCCGGTTGGGCTAGACTTGATCTGAACCTGGAAGTTCAAGATTGAGTTCAGGTTCCGAGCCGAAGTTCAAATTCAAATTTATATATTGAATATTATATTTATTTATGTGGGATAATAATCGATATACATAAAAAAGGAAAGTAGTAGTTACATATTAATATTGACAAAATAAAAATTATATACAAATTATATACATATTGCCCCTTTTTTAATTACCTGGAACTGGCTAACAATATTTATATTATGCATAATATATTTGTTTATTTCGCGTACTGTATAGTACAGTACAGCACCTAATTATAATACTTATAATCTGACCAGTTAAATACAGATCGTATAATATGAGCAGCATACGGAAACTTCTTAAAGTAATTACACGACCTACTATATATGTTTTTGTATTAAATTTAATCGATTTTTTTACAAATTCATATTTTCACTCGCTAAACAAATTTTAACATTGTAATAAATTTTAATAAAAAAACATAGTAATTACTACATTATATGAATTGAAAAATTATTAAGTGAATTCGAGGAAACAAATAATTTAATGAAAAACGATAGTTGTTAAAAATCTACAGTATCAAATGGATTGTAAAAGAAGAAAACTAAAAAAATTGTATTGTGAATTGAAATAAAAACTGAATAATAGTAATAGAGAAATCTTAAAATATTGTAGATATTTTTTATGTGAAGACGTTGCCATTTAGTTTGACACGATCATGTCGCGGTTGACGCGAGCGTTCTTAACAATTTTTGATGGAAAAGAGGCGCAGCTGCAACTGCAAAGCTTCTTCGGAATCGTCTCCTTCTTTGGCGCGTGCCATCTTCAGTTTTTTTTATTCTTTTTAAAGGGAAACCCAGGTAGATCTGGGGAATACGTTACGCAGTCCCTTACGTAACGTACCTTCTGCATGGTTGAATGCATGTACGAATTAGGAGATCAAATGGACATTCTCTTCTTGCGTTCTTGTTAAAAGCATTCATTGTTTATTCTCCCTCAGAAGATAAAAGAGTTAAAAAGTAGCATAGGGTGAATTGTTCTGCGTTATTTCGGACTTCGGGAATTCGAAAAATCCCATTTTTCTATTCGTTAAATTAAATATATGCGTGTGCCAAAATACTTGCGTGGATCTCTTTATTTATAGACAATTGTGTTTGCGACAGTAACATGGATTTGGGAATATAAATCTCACTGGACATTTTAAATCATATTATTTCATTTATTTATTCCATAGAATAAGTTGAATAGTTTTGGCTCAAATAAAATAAAAATTGACATTTTTGTATGAATTGCAATATCAAGTTTTATCTTCCTTTAATGAATTTCTTAAAGAGACTTGAAAAAGTTGTTTCGGAAATTATTTCAATAACAAAAGAATATATTAATCATACATTCTAGCAATATTTTTTGGTTAGAAAATATGATAAAGATAGTTTCCATAAATAACTCTTTCAACATGAATTCTATACAATTCTCATGTTTTACATTGTTTCAATAAATTTAAATAACTATATATTCTGTAGATGAATTTTTAAAATTTAATAGAGTCGTATGTCTATAGAAACATCCAAATACCACATTTTTTTAATCATACCACAATTCTACTATTATAAAAATACATATAGTGGAGATATATAAAATATATTACATCGAAATTTATGAAATAAAACATCATAAATTATATTTATAAATCATCATAAACCATTTTTATTTTTTCCCAAAAGCAATTGTATAATCAATTATTATTGTTATTATAAATTGTTAATCTTTTACTGTAACAATTTTTCTATGCATTATGATTATTGACAGATTAAATGTATAAAAAAACTGTACGTTAACTTTGTAGTTTAACGAAACTTTAGTTTATGAGTCGTAAAGCCGTTTCTCCGACACCAAATATGATTGATATCTGAAAGATTGTGTCTTTTTGTCTTGGATTGACTAGGATGAGAGGAACAGCTGAGATACGTTAGAATTTGCCACGTGCACCCCTGCCAAAAGGTGCTCAGCAACGGCTCAAGATTTAAAGTAGGACGTATAAAGATAGGACTCTTGTCCCGTGCCTTCCTTCCTTCCTTCCTTTTCAGACGATCCCCTTATTCTGCTTTTAAACTCGTCTCGCGTCATGATTTCAGTTAGACAGCTAGATATACAGAGAGGGGATCGTTTGCAGGGAATTTCACGTTAATTCAGAAACCTACCGCAAAAATTGAATGCCGTAACTGCCCTTACAACGACCTACAAAACACATAAGATCATTGATACCTTAACTTTTCCACACGAAAAAAAAATCTATTTCAAAACTCACTATTAATTCTCTATCAAATAATTACAACTGAATCAATTCAATTGTTTAATTTCCCATTTTAAAAATTGTTCACAACTTACCCATATTTGATCGAGTTGAAGTGTTTTCAATCGATACACCACAATGTAAATCGTTGAACGTAATTCATAAAAGAACCTGTGTTCATTTCCGTAGGATGGACGGTAACCCGTGCGCATAGAAATACTTCCTCAGTTCGTTGTCCCATTTAATAGCATAATATATGCATCAAAGGTGATTGAATCTTGTAAAAGTCTACGCCGTACAGGTATGGCAGATGCTACGACTTACTAGACGTTACACGAAGGTCGAATCATCCGTCTATCTCGAACATACACGTGCTCATACATAAAGACCGACGACCCGTTTTAAATCGGGTATATGAATCAGCACAGCTTATTCCTACTGGGTGCTAATATCAATTCCCTTTATGCCTTATTTTACTATCTGATTTGCATCTCGTTTGACGACCAAAATAATAGGCGAACGTTAGTTTTATTACTCGCATAAACTTTAGTTCTTATTTTATCGCACAAAAGAAACTACCAGATTTGTTTTGTCTCGTTTCCTTCTATTTTGCGCAACACAAATAATTGCGTCAATAATCTCCGTCACGCCATACATTAAGATTCGCGCATCGACAAAATCAGTGGTAATGGACAGACGTGATATCTCGTGACCACCCCGTCGCATCATTAGCCCCGTTACGTGTATATTACACGTCAACCTTCTGCACAGATAAGGCTCCAGCATCACAGAAAATCCGGTCGTTAACTGTTAATTGTTACTCCTCATAGCATTTCAAGCTGTCTTTTTTTGCCGATTTTGCCTCAAAATCATTTTATACAGTTTCTTTATCTCCTGAAATATGCTAACTCATTAAGCGATTTACAAATTACATATTCTTCATTAATCGTTCGTGATCATTCACAAGTGAGCTTCGACTCAGCGCAGTAAGTTAAACACTGTGTCCGATGGATTTCATTTATTTCGGACGAGTAAAAAGTGTTTGAAAAAAAGTGTCCGTGGTGTTTAAGATAAGCCGTTTCATTTCGGAGTAATCAAACTTGAAACGAAACCGCGTGTTAGAAAATTATAAATTAATTTTAACTGCTGGTTATAATAATGACGTATTAATTATTTAGAACCAAAATAGAATACTACTCGATATGTTAGAGTCAATGGTATTTGGACGTAATTAAATTTCTTCGAATGTAAATGGATGTAAATGTACTTTAATGAGAGCGATTATTCAGTCAAAGTGGAATCTGCTGGTGTGAGGTCGCAGTTGAAACGCTGAGGCGTGTATTTAAACGATTTGAAGTTATTGTCTTGAGGGCCAAGGGTCTGCTGCGGAATCGTCAATTCTCTTCGTACATAAGAAAATCGCGAATGGGCTAATTTTAGTGCGATTCTCGGTCGAGTCAAACCTGTGAACACAATTGTTAGTCGCATGGCATCGCTCAACGTCAAACGCTACAAGACTCGATGGCTAGCGACTACATTTCGTTTGTTTTCAACGCCGACACTTACGTCAACCTGACGAAGGGGTAGTTTCCACAACCACAACTATTCAGCGAAATAATAGTAAATGCTTGCTCCAAATCTTTTAGTTTCGTCTTCGTGTTTCCTTGATGTTAAGTTCATTTTCAGATAAACTATATACATAAAACATTGAAACGTACTTTGATTATTAATCGCTCGCTAATTATAACATTTACACATGTGGTGAATGAAAGAGATAAAAAACATTAATACTTTTATTTATGAATATGTAAAATATGTAAAATGTCTACGTCTTAAAGTGCATTTCTTTTATTTATATATATATAATGTTATGATTTAATGTAGCGATTTAGCGTCATTTAAATAAAATAATGACTACAGTATTGGAATTATTCGTTGAGCAAAGAGACGGTGGGAGCTTTGTCCATCGTCGGAGTGGCGCGTTTCGCGCTATGCGCGCGCGCCCCACGCCGCCAACTCGAATAATTCACATTGTCCGTCGGGAATGGGTATAGTTACTACTTGAAGGCTTTATTTTGCCAATTATTTCGGGACAGCCGTGAGTTCGTGAGGAAAGAAAACGCCTTGCACACGGTTGCGAGCATTTGCAGAATAGATAGTGCGATTTTCTCAACGCCGACTAATTTAGTCATGCCACTGTTTCGCCCTGACAATACACATCGCTGTTCCCGCCGTTTTAAATCATGCAATGGGCGACCCCCTTGCGCATACACACGCCACATCTATATATCCTAAGGAAAAGCCTTTCCCCATATATTTTATGACACGAGCCTTGACGTCTACGTTTCATTATTATCCTTTGTTTTGCTATTGCCATTAATTTTGGAAAAATAGCTCATTGTTATTCTCATTTTTCAGTCTGACTTCGAAAAGAAAATTACTGAAAAGTGAAAATTTTATTTTGGCATCATTTTTTCAAATATTTAATACATGTTGAATAAATTATATGATCAGAAAAATAGTAAACAAAAATATTCAATGAACGTTAATAGAGACGTCTTTTTATCTTTCGCTTTACATAATCTTTTCTGTGATAATGAAATTAATAATTAATCACGTGTTAAAAAAATAGCGGCATTCCGAATATATTCAAGTAGCAAGAAAATGTTGGCAGGTTCAACCAGTAGAGAAGATTGATTTCTCAATTTTTCTTAATGATCATTATAAGATGAATTTTGCCATTGGCGCAGTAATTGCTGTTTAGCGGTTTTGTTTTTTCAACTCAGCAACCAGCAAATCGATCGAAAGAAAGTGTGGAAATTTTTATCGGATTCGATTCAACTGTCAGATAATGGAAAATTAATGATTGAACTTGTGTTGTACTTTAATAGATACACTCGGCAACGTATCGGTGCTGCACGTTCGGTAAAAATCTGGAAATATTTTCTTTTATCGGAAAAATACTCATCAAATTGTTTACTAACTCTTTACAATTTATCATTTCTTACAATTCATTTCTTTCAGCATTCAAATAAATTGCAACATCAATCATTCGAAACTTAGGTTACAATATTTTGTCATATTTGGGCACATCATATATTCATATATAATGTTATTATCTAAATTTATTGATACAGTTGTATTTGTTTTCTTTGAAAATCATTCTTGCAAGCTTTGTTTTGTAATAATCATCTTTTTCTTGCTTGGTGACAGAAATAATATTGCGAGGAAATATATGAGTTATTAATAAGGTTTCGCGTGATTGTGATTGGCTATATGGTTGATCGTTGTTGATAAGTTAATATCACTGAGGATCGATTTATCAAATTGACGTCTGGAAAATATTTTCTAGATTGACGGGTTAATTATTTTGAATCATCAAACAAAGATTGTGAAGTTAATATTTGCAATAACATGGGTATTGATGATCAAATGTTAATAAGGATGAGGGTTATACAAAAAGGGCAGATGTTCAAGGATCATCGCTTTTCTGTTACCTGCGGAACGACTTAGGTCATACGCAAAGAAACCGTTTAACATTTCGACGACTCAACGAACCAACATTTTTAGTAAACAAATAACTAAAAACTATATAAACTGAGAAGAGTTAGCACAGTAAAAAGTTGTTTTATTTAAATTGATTAATTAACATGAAAACTACAAAATAATGCTTATTTTTGAATTCTTATCTAATCAAATTATATCATCGCGTTGACATAACTTATAAAAGAAATAAGTAATGATATCTAGATTTATTGAAAGCTTAATGCTTCAATTACATTCAGACATTCGTAACATTTCTTTAAATAACATGAAAATGTATAATTTGTGTAACTTTATAAGCTTCGATTATTCACAATTTGCATTCGTTATTAGTTTTAATTAATCAAGCAAGTCTAGCAATGCGGTTCAAATAATTGTGCGGCTTAATAATAAAGCGTGGACTTGGTCTATTGCGATGTCGCGGCGGCGCTTATATTTCTTCCATCTCTTGTCTCATCAAAGATTATGTCAAGATCGTGAGTCTCGTTTGTCAAAGGCATATGCCAGGGTTTGCGGCTATATCAGAGAATCTCATTATCGATATTAAATGAATATCACAGCGAATCTTCGTGGGATCGCTGCTCAAAAATAAGGAAATACAGAACAGATTATCTACACGGTAAGAGCAGAGATCTCGTCGCAGTTGAGAACTTGTAAAGAGATACCGATATCAATCTACATCTCAACGTTAGACAAAGACAACCATATACATTTATTACTTCTTATGCTTCTACAACTCGAACGATACATTTCATCTTTTTTGAATCATTTTTAATCCCTTACTTAATAAATTTCAATCAAGATAAAGAGGTTTGAAATCAAATCTGGAAAACAACTTTGGAAACGTAGTTATTGAAATATCAAACAAGATCCAATTTTTACGATTAGAAATTTGGAAAAAATGTCACCTAGATTGTGGTTGCAGAATAATTCTCGATTCATTTAATAGGTTTGCAAGTGATTGCAAAATGAGTTGTAGAAATGGGTTGTTTGAAGCACCATCTGCATAATAGGCTGCAACATGATTTACAGTCTGAGTTGCGGTTGCAGGAAAAATTGTAAAACGGGCTGCGGTAAGATTTTTCGTTGTAAAGTGAATATAGAATTAGTTTGGCTTCTTTCTCACCATTATCCAGTGTTGAACCCCGCTGATAAGAAATTCATGGCCTGGTAATTGGTTGCAATTGGATGAGAAGAATTCATTTGAATAAGAAGATACGCACTTATATTATTACAAAGATAGACATTACTGAAGGGTTCAGCAATTGTATCGAAAAAAATCGTTTAAACTGTTAAACTATTATTACTATAATGAATTATTCTTATCTTTCAATATATTCACTTTTTAAAGTATAAAAGTATCAAAAGTATTCAATCAGAAAACTAAAAAATCTCCAAATAGCGAATTCCACATATATTCTTAATATTATATTTTGAACCGAGGGAGTAAAGAATTACACGCAAATGTAAATGGATACGAGATATTAGAAACGATACCTCACTTGTAGCTCAGGAAACAAATGTTTATTTTAGCGAAAAGTTCCTATTTTTACTGTATTGGTACATTATGTTATATTATGTAACAAGTGAGAGAAATAAATTGTTAATCCCAAAGTGAAGTAACTGAACAAGGTATAACAGAGGTCTGCCGAAAGCAGCCAAGCTGTTGTCGGAATACCATCTTCACCCGTGGAGTAAATCGCTTGTCTCCCACGTTACATAAATGATATTTTTCGTCATACGTGCACGTAAAACACAGATTTGCTCCCTCAAAAGTGGGAGTAAAACAAGTTTTTACTCCCTCGGGAGTAAATACACTATCTAGGGATTAAAACATGTATTTTACTCCCTCTTTTTCAGAATTAAATCTGTGTTTGTACTTGCACTCGTAACAAAAAATATCGTGTGAACCATGAGAGCAAATAATTTTCTGCTCTTTAGGGTGAAGTGGCATCCTCAACTTTATCTCGGGCTGCCTCCAGTAACCCTCGATCTCGTCTCAGATGCCACTTCACCCCACGGAGTAAAAACTTGTTTTACTCCCTTGATGCACAATATACTATTTTATTACAAGGCGGTACATAGTCTAAGTTTTTATTTCGTTTTCCGGAAGAAAAACATGATCTTATTTCCAAAGGAATGCTTCTCTCACGAGGGAGGAAAGACGCGTTTTTCTCCTAAGGGAGGTTAGACATTTTCTCTTCTTGAAAACAGGGAATAAAAAAATTATTTATGTGCACTTGTTCCAAAAATGACTTTTAGTGTCTAACAGACCCTAAATAAAAAGACTCTAACGTGAATTATTTGCTTGTAAGACTAAATCCTAAAGGTAAAGTCATGTTTTATTTCTACGTGTTTCGATGGTTTTCAAGTGCACGATTGATAAGGTGTATGACCTGCCACACGATATATCCAAACAATGTCAAAGGTGAGAAAGCGTAGTACTAATCATTCTAAGAATCGAGAAAGTATTGCTGAAAATAGTGGTAACGCACTTGGTCATTAATCGTACAAAAAGAGAAACCCATCTGGTGGTCGGAATTACACGCTCGGTATAAATAAAGAAGGAAAAGACACATAGGTGAAGCCTGTAGTGTGAAGAAAAGAGCGGGAAGGTGCTCTTAAAGAAAGGCCCAAGGCGTGTGCGAGATAGAGACAGCATTATCGAAACTCGTGTGCAAAAGATACGGACGAAATGAAACGAACGAAAAGATCAGAGGGCGGTATCGCACGCGCATGGATGCAAGCCTCCTTGTTTCGTAGCGAGTTGCTGTGCATTGTATAGTAACAAGATAACTTACTTTATTCCGAGAACTGTATAAATTACACGCAAATAATGGTGTCCGGGAGCGAAATGCTACGCTTGCGTATCATCAACTAACTTCCTTTTTTCTGCCCATATGCGTGCACCTCTCTTGGTCTTTGTCATCGAGTGGTTAAGAATTTTAATGCTTGGTCACTTTTGGTGTTGTTGGACAAAATAATTTGCTGCTTGTCACCTAATATTTTTCCACAATATCCCAGAAAAGAAAACATATATCGTACATAAAATACCTGTATTACCAACATTCGTGATGTATGTGTGTATGAATATATGTACATTATATGCATAAATTGTATCTATGCAACACGTATTTGATTAACGTGTAACACACATGTATTCTTGTAGAGTTTATGTATACGTGAAATAAACACATGTACTATATATTGAATGTAGTACATGAATGTATATATTATTTTTAGAAAAAAACTCCCTTTAAAAAATAGAGGCATACGTACATTTTTTTTGGTACGAATCCAACGTCAATTTTTAGGTCGAAAATAACCCCTATTAAAAGAGCCAAAAAATAATACATCAGTTCTTCAGCGTCGAATCTCTTTTGGTCCGAAGGTGCCTAACGTGCAAAACGAGTATCAGAGGAACGAAGCTGCTAAAGAGACACATCAACACTGCAGCGAACCCAAGCGATTGTATCAAAAATGTCATCCGAATATCGTCCAAAATATGGAGCAAATGTTAAATGCGTAAATTCAATACTTCAATGTAAGATGTTTTTTTCTGCTTAGACATAAACCATTGGTAAAATCTTTATATTGAATTTATGTACAAAAGAAAAAAATTACTATATAAAAAATGTTTCCCCATCTCCTTTTAAATCTGTCTTCACGTTTTTACAAGTAGGACTTGTAAAAATATTTGTCTTACATAAGGAAAGTTTCTATTGAAACGAAATTACTTGAAAAATGAAAAAGGTATAATATTATATGTAATTTAATACTAACTATATTTGGTGATGAAATGAATTGTTTTTAGTAACAAAAAAATGCAAATAGCGAGTGTCAATGGTCAGTATAGTGATTACACGAAATTCTTTCGTTTTGTGTAATCACTATATACGTATAGTTTTGTGTTCACACAAAACTATATGTATGTAATTTGTTTTGCATGTATATGGTACAAAAAAATCTTATGAAATATAAATTGAATCTCAAATGGACAAATATGGATTGAATATGAAATACATATTCATTATTCATATATGAAACATATATTGGACCTATATAGAACACGATTGAAGCATATATGGAATTTATATCCATGTACATGTATAAAACTTCTATGAAAAATATATAAGAATTTGATAAGATATGAAAGACTGATATTAAACATATATGTAAAATATTCAGCAACATAAATTGTCATATATGCAATATATGAGTATCACATGTCCACATGTTTATTTTAATCATAATAGATTATATTATATTCTAAAAAACAAATGGGGTTATTTTAATACCTCGTATTTGTTCAGAAGTAGTAACCATACTATTGAACAAATTAAAAAATATCGCTGATTATATGCAAAACAAAACATCAAC
>JABFQD010002072.1:0-16224 GCA_022817045.1 Psix sp. ZL-2020 | reverse complement strand
TGTTATATTTATTATAGCAGTAAAAATTGTAAGTTTTTAATAATATATATATATATATATATATATTATCATTATACCCATTTACAAACTCTGTCTTTCGCAACTACATTCACAGGGATTCATTATCTGTGTATAACTTCAATAAGATTTCGAAATGATTACTGATAATGGTGTCCTGAAAAAGATGTTAGAAGACGACAAGTATGGAAAAATTTAAATACGACATTTCATTCATCTATCCGCCGCCTCTCTAATTCGACGAAAGGACTGAATTGTGTGCCTTCGTTTATTCCAAAGACTAAACTGGTCAATAAAACCAGTGATTTAAGTCTGACGAATACAGCGTTAAGAATTTCAAATTGTTGACAAAGTTGCACGCAACAGCCTAATCGAGTAAATTGCCGCCGAGAAACGTAAATTAGGAAATTGGAAATACACGTGTTTATCACTGCAGCGTCGCGGGAACAGTTCGAATTTGCATCTCCCGAATTCCTGAAAGCTGAACGATTTGAGATAAGTCGGTGCGATGAGCCGCTATTATGAATAAGATTATTGAAAGCAGGCACGCACAATGTGTGCGCAATTTTTGCCACGACGAGCGACTGCAAAAATGATTCCCGGAGACGTCCCGGTTTATGGCAAGTTTGCGGCGGAACATCGATTCGCTATGGCGAACAGTTAATGCGACGTTTTGTGCGTTTTTTGCGAACATTATTGCAACATAAATCGGCGAGCTTATTATTCCAATTTTTTTCAACGAGATTCCACAGAAACTGAATTTCTTTCAATCCGCCGGACAAGCAAAAAGCGATTTTCCAAGTTGTGAATTCGTACAATCGCGAGACAGAAGTAAATCTCGATATGCTTTTTTCGGATATTCCTGCGCGCGGATAATAAAATCGCTGGCGAAAAATGTGATCGGCTTTTACGAGGCGGTGATTACCGGAGCATCGCGAGCAGATAATATGCCGATAGAGCGAGGCCTCGGCATCGAGACTAGATCTGCGTCTGGCCGGTTTTACCCCAGTTCAGACGAGGACGGTGGTTTCTCTCTCGCTCTCGCGGGCCCAGCTATAATTAATACGGACTCCGAGGAATGCTGGTCGTCTCACTGGCGAACTGCCGACCAGTTTCTGCGTGGCCATGCTCGGCGTGTTTTGAGCACCGATACGCAAGCGAGACGCAGCGAGAGTTGCGCTCGCGCGCGCGAGTAAGACGCGCGACCCTAGGAAACCCAATTCTCGGCTCTAGGCTCGGTCAGCCTGCGAACAAAAAAACTGGAGCACCTCCAGGGATCGTATCCCGTACCTTTCTACTGTCCTGACAACTAGTCTCAAAACATTCGTGACCGATTCATTGTCCGCTTTTGTTCGCCTAGAAATGTTATACCTGTCGCGTGCGTCTGATATGTGACTGACAATGAGCGAACAAGCGGACCAGTGCACGCATTCACAACCTGTTCTTATTTTTCGACTAGCAATGCATGAATTTCCATACAACACGAAGAATATTTCATAGTTCAGCGAACAAACTGGTACTACGTTGCTAGGCTGAGTCGTGCAGTCTTCCCATCAAGAATTATCTCGATTGCTTCTTGGAGTAAAAAGATGTAAAAATACTATTTTAATAATTAAGTATGCGTGTACTGAAATAAATTTAAAAATTGCTAATTTGTCTTTGAAAAATATCGTCTAATTTTTACAACGAATAAAATGACTTTATACTTGCGTATAAAATGCCATATTTGTATACATATGTTCATTTCCACATATGTCTCAATAATAATTAACTATACGGCTAATGATATAAATACGTTTTATACGTGGTAATCTTTAAGAACATGTGTTGCCTTATAAAAGCACATATACTTATCATTTTTACTGTGTGGTTGAATATATTAAACATATTAAATTTCAAAAAGTTATTTTTGTTAAATAATTTAACTGTATTTATAAGCACAATTATAGTCTGTATAATATTTCAATAATATTATGATCTGTATACGTTTTTTCTCGAGTTAACAATTAAAAACTTTAACTTCCTGGATCTAAAATGTAATCTATTTTTCAGTATATTTCATTTCTATAATCACACCTAATTTGTTTATAATCATTTATAAAATTGTTTTTTATCTTAATATGTTTTTTTATATTTCAACACTAAATTATTAATAATTTTCATTTGGAATAAATAATTATTAATAAATCTATACAATATAGAACAAACAGGTTAAAACTATATTTTAAAAAAATGATCATTCGTCGCGACTGAAGATAAGATGTAGTTTATATCGATTAAACCGTGATATTCATAACTTTTTATAACAAAAAATTACATTTATAGGTTAAGTGTAAAATTTTATTCTTATATATTAACATTACTTTTTTACATAAATCTGCAATAGCTTTCATCTTGATAGGTGTAGTAATAAACTATTGCACCAAAAATAAAAATAATTTTTTATTACATCATGAAATAAACTCTCTATAAATAATATTAAAGAATTTGTTATGATTTTTATTAATAAAACTTTACATCATTTATTTTCAATTTTAGTACATCATTTTGACGCAAACATATGTCAAAAAAGTCTTCAAATAAAATTTGTTGAGTATGCCGCACAAATAAACTTATCAAAGCTCATTGCATTTGTTTTGGAAAAAGTATGAGACAGACAGAAAATGAGCATCAGCTATGAGAACTTCCGAAAAACTCGGCTGTACAGTGGATAAGGAAACAATCGTCGGCTGTGTGACATTACTTGAATTCCTTTGTTCGGGAAAAGAGCGGAGATTTACGAGATAGACCGAATCTGACGCCTGATTGTTATCTAGTCGCAAGATTGTTGGAAAAGAAACAAGAGCCAGGAGACAAACAAAGATGAAAAAACGAGGAGATAAGCGTCACGACTGGAGAGAAAAAAGGAGAAGCACTGGTGAAATATCGTAACGAAAAATACGTCTTCTTCTGGTTGCATAATTGAATAGCGTGTGATTGCATCGATGTCAACGTGCGGGGATAAATTCGTGGGTGAAATATTGGTTTGTGGCGGTCCGGTTAATGTATTCGTTTGCGCGCGGTTGTCCAAAATGTCCGAAAACCAGTTATTTAAATGCAACACGTCCGCAAGAAAAAAAAAGTCCGAATAATGATCGCGCTGATTCAGCGAAACATCCATTAATTAACCCAAAATAAATCGCTCATTGTTTATTGCCTAGCGAATTACAAAGCCCGGGCAAAAAGGGCCTCGCGCGATGTGGGCTATTCGAGCGCGCGAAAAAAGATGCGCTCGATCGGTAACAAGGCAAATTAAAAACTTTTTGTTCCGATTCCAGCCCGGCGTGAATTATACGGGAATGATCGAGACGAGAATAAGGTACCTCGTTGGTGAAAAAAGGTCGGCTGTACGTGTAAATAGAAAATGAGAAGAATACACGAGGCCGGCTGTGTAACGAATATCTGATAGCGACACGAATGCGGACCCGAGTACCCACGCACTTCTACTCGACAATCATTTTTCTGGACCTCGACTTCCGCGGACCTTCGTTGATGCCTTCAACGGGAAAACAAAAAGTTCTGCAGAAAAAGAGGCATCGCTCTTAAAACAGGAGCATCGGGAGAAAATTTGATGCTTCGTCGAGGCAATGATGGATGAAACTTCTTGCAGCACATTTTTGCAATTACGCACTTCGATTTAACTGGCGAAGCTCGCATGTAAATGAGGTTGGCGAATGCTGTTATGTAACACGAAATATGTTTTTGAGTATAAATAAAATGTCTATCAATCAAAGGAGATGTATTTATTTTGCTTACTTCTTGCATCGATAAAGTTTTTTTTTAATCAAAAAGTCGAGTGAAAGTGTTCAATTCATAAAAGAAACACGAATATATAATCTTCATCAGACCGATTTATATCTTGAATGAAAATAAACTTGTATAAAAAGTTGCATACTATTAAAGAATAATATATGGAAAACATTACGAATTTTACAATCATAGAATATATAGATGAAAAAGTAAAAAACGTATATGATAATCCTGACATTTTTTTTAAATTATTCGCAATTAACGATGATTATTTATGAGGAAATGTATTCAATATGTTTGGCATTTACGGAAGTATATATATGTCATATATGTGATACATTTATTGATGTTTGTACTATTTATGACTTAAAATATGTTTCACTTTTTGTATCATATATAATAATATTCTTTTCTTACATTTGTTTTTATTTCATACATAAATTTCTATCGCTTCTTTAAAGTTTGAGTGCATGTTGAATTCACGGTAAAGAAAAATGCCCGCAGACGTGTCGGAAGAAAAAAAATAAGAATGCATGAAGAGGAAATCGATTATAGCAACCTAATAAAACGATAGTATCTACTTGAAATGAATTTACAGTAAATTCTTTCGCGTTGCAAAAACAAACATTTTGTTGAAAGCTCGGTGCGTGGTTTCGATAATTGAATGAGATGACATGTTTCACAGCGAAGTGATTAGACAGACTGTTATTATATAGCGGTTAAGGATTTCTAATGCGGGGAATTTGCGATCGAACGTATTCCAGCGGTATCTCTTACGTTTGTGTACGCGCGCGAGCTGCATTCTTTTACCAACGCCGGCTGGCCGGCGAGCGTCGGAATTTGACAAAAACGCCGTGAATTTCAATCCATTGGCGCTCAGCTTTGCAATGCATAAGGCCGTAAGAAACGAGTGCTCGTAAAACGAACTGCAGAAATAGCGGTCTACATGATCGCTTGACGCGCCCGCGGCTACGATTATGAACGAGCCGCAAAAGCTGCTGTCAAATAAGAATATTGTCCGAGGTCAGATCCTTCTTCTCGATGAGCCCGAACGAAACTAAAAGTCTATCTTCAAACTCGCGAATTTTTCATACAGTGAGTTAAAGGATAAATTAAAGTTTGCTGAAAACGAAAGTTTTATTTTTCGTTTCTAAATTTAAAAGGAATATATACCTGTATCAATATCAACATCTTGAACTGAGGAAAAGTTCATGATATCTCATTCTAAGTATTTCAATACATGACATTGTTGTCAGTTTTTTAAATTGAAATGTATTACAAAATCAAAACATGATTCTAGAATCGATGAATGTGTTAAATGTTTTTTTACCATCAACTCTCCTATAACTTAGATTCCATCGAAAATGTCAAATAGAAAACTGTCAAGTCATCGTGAACGAAAAGTAGACAACTTATGCAATTAAGTTTCAATTAAAAGGCTATTTCACACGATTTTCATTCAATCTTTCGAAAGCAGGTCAATTATTATTGTAATCGCGTTAGATGCCTGGCCGCACAGATTGCTGTCAAGAAACTGTCTCCAGCTTTTGCTATCTAGTGAATTACTGGACGTAGCTTATATGTGCGTACAATCTCGAGGACCGGAGGCGTTAGGCAGAGAAAGCGGTATGCACATTGATGTCGATCGAAGCAGGTTGGTGCCTACGTGGCTGCAAACTTTCCAATGCACTTGGCGCGTAATCGTGCCCCACCGAGTGCCCATGATTCACGTAACCAACATGCATAAAAACGCAGCGCGCGACAATGCACGTTGATGGCAATCGATGTTGGTGGCATGCGTAGGTAGTGGCGTAAACAGCTTCCCAGGAAATCCATTTTTCCACTTCAACGGAGTTTCCCATGGCGATCAATCTTCTGCAATGATTTGTCCTATCATGCGGATCATGGTTTTCTCTCTAAAGTTCGCTACTGCAAATGTTTTGGTTGCTTGAAAGCCTCATGTCTTACGATAAAAAGTAAAATGCCGTAAGAAGAAAAAAATTCGTGAGATATTTAAAGATCTACCTCGAAGTCTTAATTACAGTAACCTTTCTAATGCATGTAAATGTACTCGTCAGTTTTTTATAAAAATCTCAAGTTCAAAAAGTGAGCAAGTCATGTCGAATATCTTTGATCCGTCATACTCAGCACAAAGCATCGGAGAAAATGCTGTTCGTCGTATGGAAAAGGTGTGCAATTAGTCTGTGCGAAGGGTTGCGTGAGCGAAAAGCCGGGACACACGATGGCTTAATGGATTCATCGGATCCTTTTGCGTCACGTCATTCTCGCACAGAATATGATTAATTACCACCGCGGTAAATTACTTTCCGATAGGAACAGTACTCTGGGCAAGTGGGAGAGGGTCGCCATTGACGTGTATTGATGGCGGATTCCATCATCGGCCAGGTTTTTCTGCGTCGCGCCCTCTGCCGGTCGCTTAATTAGCATCGCACCACGCGTTTAATGAAGCTGCCAATCTCAAGGCGCGCGCGAACGCCATCTCGCGGATTGCGCCGAACAAATGTTTTGGTGCACTGTTTCTGCGAACAACGACTTGATAGTTTATAAACAACCATTAACTGTGCTATTAAGTTTTTCCGTTTGTGGACACTTCTCTCAGGTGGCGCCGTTATCCGACCACGCAGTCTCGTCTTTGTGGCTGTATTTAATCGAACCTGTTGGCTCAGTAATTATTTCTCATATGCTTCCGGGTGTGGGAACCTTGATGTAATGACCGCATGTAAGCCACTCGCTCAAGAAATCCCACACAATCGCTGCTATCAGCTGCGATCAATTGGTCCACGCGTTTTCCCGCCTTTTTGCGCGTCAAAGCCAACATGGCGGATCGCCGAGATAGGTCAAAAACCAATGAATCATATCACAGGTGTTCATTGAGGTACCGGTCGAATTGAAAGTTCGTAAGGTGACGTGAGTCTGCCTAGGACTTACATAACTACTTCGTCTCATCTACCGAACCAGAAACAGCATGGTGCCATGCGTATTGGCATACACGCCACAAGCGGGAGCGAACGTGGTTTTGCGAACGAAGAGCAAGGATGGAGGATAAAAGATACGTTACGCGGCATCGGTCGAACAGCAGGTGGTTGCTTAGGTCAAATGCTTTCTCGAGAATTAGTTTGGTACTATATAGATGAATCTACATCATAGTGTACGGCTTGTAAGTGCAGTTCTCTCACGAAGAAACGATTATTGGAATTACATCTAGCGAACAACCTGTTTCTAATGTCCGTTCAAAATAAAGTCGACCCACTTACTAAGGACCTGCTGAAACCTCAACGTCTGTAACTGCAGTTCAGTGCCAAAAAGTTTCGACCATCAACAGCCCGAGACGATTTAACGTGAGTCCTATCTGGAGGAAAAATGAACCCAATTGGCTAAGACACTTGGAACGGTCTAATCAACATTCTTTCGAAGAATGTTCAACTGCATCCTTTAGGCTACGTTAAATCTCTATTTGGACGGCGTGACGCGTAATATAGTATCCCGCATGACTCGTCTGGATAACGCAATGACCACGCAACGTGTGCTTGCGTTAATTATGACATTCTTCGGCGAGCTAAGCATTCAATATTCGAATGCTTGATGTGGCAATTATTCTGGACTGCTTTGACGGGCGCGGTTGGGTAACGCAAAACGCGCGGGTGTAGAATTGTAAAGCAGTTGCTTTACAAGCGTCCTTCGAACTTGAACCGCAGTGCTGCATGAATGAACTTGTGTGTAACTTGACGCGAAGGATTTTGCGCGTGTATGTGCCCGCTGACACACAACTCTTTCGTTTGCAGCATGACTCTGCCAGCCATCTGTAATCGATGTTTTGCGTATGGAATGTATGTTCGTAGCACGTGCTTTGTACGCCAGCAAAATATATAGCACCCGTAGTCCAACTTGGACGTTACTGGAGCATCTTTCCACATGCTTTTGCTCTCTTAACATTCTCGCCGGCAACTCGACAGAGACTGAGTATTCCTCGCAAAACCTAGATAGAACACTTTTTTTCTTCCCGTGTCGGAATATTCAATTTTGCTAGCCAGAACGATGGTGAATGGTGTTGCTGGTAAATCGTGCATGTCATCACAATGATTATCAATTGTAACAGGGTCTCATGTGGCAGCTCCTTTTTTTTGTCAAGAAACGAGTGAAGAGGACTTTGAAGGATAGCTACCAGTAGACAGTTATGTAACATGAAGAAAAAAAAATAAAAGATTCCTCCTTTTCACAGCAAGGTTTGAGACTAGTTTCTCCAACGCTTAGGATTAAGACCAACGAGGATCAAAACGGGAGTCATAAGCAGAAACAATTGCTGCGAGCAATGCCACTCAAGTCATGCCAGATGTCGGACAACGCTCGCAGCTATTACAGTCGTGGCTTTGGAGATCGTTGCAACGAGCCAGGCTGTTATTGATACAAACGGCTTTCTTGGTGCTTATCAGTGAAAGCATCTACTGGAGATGAAGATTATTCACATTTTGGTGACATGCAAATGAGCCACCACATTTCCAGTATTTTGCATGGTTTCACACCGTTTAGATCACTTGCAGGGCTTATTGGATGAATCGATGCATTAGCTCCGATGGAAAATGAAAGTCTGACTCATGAAAGCGATAATTTTCGAAATGGAAAGCGATGGCGCCCAACAATGTTCTTTTTCTCAGCGATTCTTCAGGAATAGTCGCACTTCGAATTTCACGCGTAGAACCCAAGTTCCAAAACCCGTTTCCACGGGCAAGCCGCTGAGAGACGAAGCATAGATTTGACTTGCAAGAGGATGGGGAGGTCGAGGCCAAGAAGGAGGAGCACCAGCGAGATGAGAAAAGGAACACGAAAAGGGAAAAGGATGAAGAAGAGCAGGAGAATGGAGAGAAAAAAAGGAGCGAGGAACGAAGGGTTACAACGACCTGAATACGGGGTAAGATGAGAAATACGTTGAGAACGAGTCGCTGCTTTGGCAGGAGGTGGAACAACGAAAAACTGTAATTATCATAATTATACATGCTCAACGAACAATTATAAATCAACCGCGAATTAGGTAATGAAACTTTTGATAAGGTGGAGTTTAGTTAATGCGTTTGGTAATGTGATCTGGACGATGCGAAAATTAGGAAATCTTCCAAGGTCATATAGCCATAGAACATATAACATGTCCTAAAGCATAATTATGTAATTGGCACAGCCAAAGTATATTTGCCTGGCTGTCAAAAGGACGCATCTAATTAATGGCTCACTCGACAGTTATAGATGATGCCTATAAAAAATATTGCTCTTGTATCGGACTAGACGCCAGCCTGAAATTTATTATATCGATAGGTTTTACCCATAATTAAGAAGATTATCAACATTTTTGTCGGACACAAAAATGCAATGATAAAAGGATACAACCTGGCGGTAAAAGAAAATTAAAAAAGCTTGCTACTGTCTTCTCTGCTTATCTATCAATGTCACAAATATTGATAGTAATAATGATGAAAGATAGAGAGTTTTAAGTATCGAATTCCGAAAGTGTTCCTCATCATCCTATCAACATTATCATAGTAAAATGATGAGTGGAGAAGTAACTCTACTAAACTTTTATTTTCGATCAAAGTGGTTTTGACTATAATTTGCGAATAATTTTAGTCAAAAAGAACCTCCACTTTGAATTGCACATTATTTTTTATAACGGACAATTAAAGCAATGTTTATGAAACATAATCAAGCCCATCTGTGTAACATGTCTGCATATAACAGTTTCTTTTGAAAGGAATAAATCAGAACAGAAATGAATACAGAAAGCGTTACGGTCATGAATATCTCAGAATAATTAATCTATTATATTAGCTGTCAAACTGTTTTTAACCAGGAACGAAATTGTCACTTCACAAAAATAGTAATGTTCTTTTGAACTAAATTGCATAGAAAAACTGTTTGCTTTTTTCCAAACTTTGCGTAGTGAAAATCGAGTTAATAATTATAATAATTACGCTTAATTAACAAATTCAAACGAATTTTTTATATCTAAATAACAATTTCAATAAAAGTATGGGTGTTTATGAAAATTAATCATTTTTTAGAACTTAAATAGCTCAGAAAGAAAAAAAAACAATGCTTCATTAACATATAGAATGTCCTAAAAATCTAATAAATCATATGCTTACTGATTAAGCTTCGTAACCAATAGAAATTCTACGGAACGGTTTAGTTGAATATATATTAGAATATATATAATCATGAAAGAAAATGCTTAAGTGAAAATAGTTACAAATGTGTTAAAATTGAAACAAAAATTTAAATAGTATCTCCGAAAAATCACCGTGATCATAAAATTACACCTGTCATCAGCATACGAAAACACGGCGACATAAACAAAAGTTAATAGCCATATTAGTATACCATAATTCAATTTCTTCCGACAAGTCATAAATATCTAATTGTTTCAAAACAACTTTTTCAGTTCATTATCTTTGATGCTTAGTTTTAAAGTAATACCCCGGAAACATAGAACCTCTAACATCTCAAGCCTAGATGTAGAACCGACTTTAGATAAGTGTAAACGATACAAATGAGGCTACATATTAGCTTGCTACCTCATTGAATATCTCCTGAATCATCGCGACAATCTTGCACCGTCTGAGCAACGACAAATAAATAAGAGAAGTCAGGGCTGGTCTGAGAGACCAGAATTCAAAAAAGCGCGTACCTTAATAAAACAGCGATCCACGGCGAGATCCTCGCGTACGGTGGCGTTGTAAAGGGGCTTCTCGAAGATGGGTTCGTTGTCATTGAGATCGTGCACTGTCACGCGAACCATAGCACTACTACTTAACGGCGGATGACCCGAATCCGTCGCCAAGACCACAAACGTCGGTGCCGGATTCGCTTCACAATCCACATGGGTCTTCGTCGTAATCAGACCACTGAGCTCGTCGATCGTAAACCAATCGGTATTGAGCAGCGAGTACCTGATCCGGGAGTTGACCCCGTCATCGAGGTCAGTCGCGATCACTCGAAGCACTGAAGTACCGACCTCGGAGGCTTCCAAAAGATGGGCTTCATATTTCTCCTGAGAAAACTGTGGCGCATTATCATTAACATCGGTCACCATAAGCCTAAACGTGCGCACCGCTCGCAGGGGTGGAGTGCCTGCGTCCGTGGCCTCAACCGACAAGTCGTAGACCGGTTTTTCCTCGCGGTCCAGTGGCTTCTCGACGACCACTAGGTATATGATGTCGTCCCTGGTTGTGAGACCGAAGTGACCGTCACCTCCACTTAGGGTGACTGTAGCATTAGAATATTCTGTTCTGGAGTCTGGATCACTGACTGATATTCTAGCAACGAATTCCCCAGGTTGGGCACTTTCACTTATTTTGGGTGTAGCATCTTCTGATAAAAAAATTACGGTGATGGCCGGTTGGTTGTCATTAACGTCTATCACGTGGACTGACAGGAATGCTGATGCCTCTAGGGGTTGAGCACCCCGATCTCTAGCAACTATGACCAACTCGTGTCTGTCTTTAACCTCAAAATCCAAAGCTTTATTGACATAAATCATCCCCGTTTCAGGGTCTATTCGAAACATTTCTTCCCGGTCGGACTGACGCCTGTTGATGGAATACTCTATTCGCCCATTCTCACCAATATCTGCATCTATAGCTTTAACCGCTAGAATTGGAGTTCCTACAGTGGCATTTTCAAAGATACTAGCAGAATACCTAGTCTGATTGAATATAGGAGGATTGTCATTGACATCTTGGATGGTGACATTAACATGAAGACGAGATCTAAGTGGCGGTACTCCTCCATCTAGGGCTTCTATCACCAGATGATACTGTGAACGAGCCTCTCTGTCTAGTAGACCTACATTCTGTAGGTCTAGATATAGTACTCCGTTATGACCACAGTGCTGGTACAGCTTGAAGGCATCCCCGATATTGCCTCCAATAATTTCGTACCTCTTCGTTGAATATTCTCCACTATCCGGGTCCTTCGCCGGGGGCAACGCCCGCTTCGAATCCCGCGGCGAGTTCTCCGGGAACTCAACATCCACGTGGTCTGCCGGGAACACCGGCGCATTATCGTTCTCGTCCAACACATTGATTATTACCCGGACGTTTTGAGGCAACGCCACCAAACTGTAAGAAGACCTGGTTTCTCGATCCAGCGGCACTCTGGTCTTAATCTCTCCCGTTGTCAGGTCGATATTCAGGTCAGAATCGACGGTCGAGCCGAGAACCGGCACAATCAACAGCGGCGGATTGTCGACCTCAATATATCCCACCTTGGTGCCCACGGGAGCGTTTTCCGACACCTCAAAGTGCCGTACATTCTCGGACCTCGTGTCCCGGGCGAGCAGGATTACTCCCAGGACGAGGAGCAGTTGCGATCGTCGCATCCTGCGGATTTCTCCTCGCCCTTTTCTCCTTCTATTACCTCGACTTTCCCATTCCCGTTCGACGACGCGAATTTGCGTGGGATCACAAACAGTGACACGAACTTCGGCGCGAACCAAACAGAACAACGGACAACCAAAACAAAAGGTACACACGATCGTTCACTGCCGCGCCTTCACCACAATGTCACAACTTATATCCTTATCTGCGAATTCGACAACGAGACCTAATATTTTTTAGGGCAACTCTAACAACTTCTAACTATTCCAGAATTGCCAAACTCATTCATCAGATTAATATCCAAAGTATTATATGTATCCAGAGGTAATGCTTTTCCTGGTACTTCTACCGACGGACCATACTATAGCTTGCTATCATCATATTATTTACTTCAATGGTACTACTCGTAGATTCATAGATCCTAACTGTCAAACTATTTTCTCTTCAATATTCACAGTTTGAACTCATCTGTCGTAAATCATCCAGTGATGTACGGTAACCGCAAAACTCAAACACGACAGTAATTTTTCACACATTATAAAACTCAAACCCGATAGTAGCCGGTACCTCGTACGAAATACGGAACACCGTAACGCAGAGCCAGGCAGCACACACACACTCTTTCTCTCGCTGTGTGTTGTCTTAGCTAAAGAATCCGTCGAAACACGCGCCAGAGGACCGAATCCACAACAACAATACGTGCACAAGCACCCAATGGCTTGCCTCTCACGGCCAACAGTGCACGAGGGAATTAATCATCGCGACACAAGACCTGGCGTCCGTTCCGCGCGGCTTCGAGGTTAGGCATGCACTGGCATGCACTGACATGGCGGCACCTGCAAGCCTTACCCTTCCCCTGACTCCGTCGAGTTGCCTGCCTCGGTCAGGGGAACCGCTGGACCCAACGGCGGCCATATTGGAGTGGGGAGATACTGGGCCCGTACGCTGTTACCTGCCTGCTTGCCTGCCTGCTTGCTCGCTTATCCGGCATTCGACTCTCCGTCAGCAAACAGCTCGACTATACCAAACAGCCTACCGACCTACGGTATGCGAGCGTTGCCTCTTAGCTTCTATGCGAAATCTTATAAAATCTTCCACAATCGAGCTGCAATTACCTCGCGCACAATCTATTTCGCGATAGAACAACTTCATACAACGCTGGCTAAGATTCTTTTGGCGCTTTTCGCTTGTTTTTCTTCTCTCACTTTTTATGGCTGTTAAAAGTATTTTTATAAGCGCACGTGTGAATGTGATAAAATGGACTCAGAGGTTTTTGTTTCGTCGCTGTATATTTAAACGCGCGAAGGCTATGAAACAACAACCGATACTCGTTTATATTAATTCTGATATTACCTTTCGTGTTTTCACTTGATAAAATGCTAATCGAAAATTTAATGATTTAAAATAACATTTGTTAAAGGTTTAAACAAGGTTTTGAAAGACACTTAAACTTGTTTATGTTTCTTACATATCGCTATACATTTTTTTTAATTCATATTTGAAAGGTTACAATTTAAGGTATATGTATAGTATATAGAATCATATAACTTTTTTAACGTTTAGATATCAACACCAGCTGAAAAATTATTATTATTAATATAGTATAATATGGAAAGAATTCTGACTCACTCAAAATATATAAGTAAATGAAAGTCTTAACAGCATTCAGTGTATTTCCAATTAATGAAACATTGAAAGGGTTGGCATAACTGCATATACGCTAAAAAATTATCTTTATTAGTGACAATAAGTTTTTTGTCATCATCACTGGGAAACATGTTCGAATCAGCAATGCTTAATAAAATGTCGAGCTGATTATTTTTCAGAGGTATTAATTCAAAACATGTTTCATGTTTTTCCAGTTTTGTTGGATGACTTCGAATGATTGGCTGTAATAAAGAATAAAATCAGATTTATCATTACAACAACAGCCACTTCAAGGCTATACTACTTTCGACCCGACATGTAAGGTCAATAAAGTTAATTTCAGATTTGTCACACGTACATGCTATTTTTCTTATAACAATGTATGATAATGATTTTTCAAGTCGAACACTGAGAAGAATGGGTTAAATAGTTATTCCCTGTAAGAAATCAGATGAATAAGATGCTGTATTCAGAAGTAACAGAGTAAACAAACATTATGTATCTCATACATAATTTGCCCTGCTATAAAAATATGAAACTTAATCTTATTTAATACTTTGTTACTTATTTCTATTTTAAAATTTTATATCACGACAAAAAGTATATAGAAGAAAAATAATAATTTTGACCTTCTTATATAATATATTTAAAATATATTTTATTATTAAATTATTTTGATAGAAAAAATAAATATTTTTTAAAATTCTATAATACGAAGTCATCTTAAATAAGAAAAAAATTAAATACTCTAAATGAATTTAGAAACATACTTCACATCTATGGTAAATTAAAAGAGAAAACAAATAGAAGAAAAAAATGATAGACAAATATTAGCAGTTAGAGCTATGACAATAAGTTAATTCTAATACTGATGTGAAATTAAAATTTAGAAATGAGTATTTGCAAAACTGACCATCTCTTACGCTTTTAAGTTTTTAGTCTTATTTTAATATAATATACTTTCAAAACCTGAATGAAACTATTCTGAAATATATTTTAATGAAAATATATGGTCGAATTCAGACAATTATATTAAGATAAGATCAAAATACGAACAAATAAAGATTTTGATATGAGGCCATTTCAACTCATTATTTGATCACATTTTGATTAAATTGAGATAATAATTTGATCATAATATTATTGATCGAATTTTGATTTCGTGATTTCCCGTTCAAATAATTATCTGAATTCGATCAAAATTTGATTCACTAATGATCAAAAATGATCTCATTTCAAAATCTTTACATGATCAGAACTTGATCACATTATTTTTATCTGTATTCGATCAAATTGATTGTAGGTTTGGATTGAAATTCCCTGACAATTATTTTTATTCTCAATAGTTAACACTTTTCGTTAAACACTTATCAATGAAATTTCAAAATGTTTATTTGTAAGTAGAAACAGCAACTCTAAATTATATTCCTATTTTTTTCAAACTGCAGTTTTTAAAACATCGATCGTTTCGGAGCAATTTCTGCTACTCCTAAGCATGTTTCCGTATGAAAAGAAATCTTATTGTAATAAATTTACCTGATCTCCAAACATAGCTGTTTATTTCTAAGCTGATAACAAATCACACGACCCTGAAAGACCTCCATGAACAATGTCAACACTTTTGTTTGCCGATAAAGAGGAAAATAAACAACGCGTCAAGTTAATTAACAAAAGAGATGACAGCGCGATAAAGCGCTAAATTGTAACGAGCCAGAGAATGAAATTCTTGCGAAAAGCTGAGTTAATGATGCGACCTCTACCCGTTAGCCGAGGTTCCGAGGTCGTTTTCTCGATCAAGAAAGGGCGTACTAAAGTAATAATTTGGCCGGTCAGTGTATATATATAGTACGAATAAAGGCTCGCTGAAGTAACAATCTAGGATGAAGGTTCCAGGTCGATGGCAGATATCTCCGCATAGTGTCGATGACACCAATTCCAGGTAGAATTGCCAAGGACGAAGATGATGGCGGTATTAATACAAAACTATAAAATATCGCTCGCGTGATATATCATTCGGCAAAAGATTAATATTTCGATGGGAAGAAATAAAATCGATAATATAGGAACTATAATAACACTACTGGAAAGCCGGATTTAAACATTCTGACCGAAAGATAATCACGTGTTGCGAAAGTATATCCATGGTGACTCCAATATTTTTTATGACCATTTCTATTATTATTTATAGCAAAACATTCTAACTAACGGCAATAGCTTAGAAGAGTGGATCAAAATAGCCCAAGTTAAATGTATATGTCTTTATATAAGTATCATATACACAAAGCTTCATATAATTCTCTTCTTATATTATGTATAAAGTTCAAGGTATGACTCTATATATATATATATATATATATACTCATGTATATTAATATAATGCTCCTCT
>JABFQD010002071.1:0-16225 GCA_022817045.1 Psix sp. ZL-2020 | reverse complement strand
GATAATACACCTAAAGTTGACAAACGTATATATTGAATGAATAAATAAATTTAACTTTTATTAAATGAACAATTAAAAAATCATAAAATGAGAACTTTTATAACAAAAATTTGGTTCATAATAAATGATGCATTTTTTAAATAAGTTATTATCAAAGAAATGAAGAAATGAACAATGTCAATTTTTATTTAATTGATCGAGTTTCTTGATACAAAATCTTTCTTTAATCGCAAGAAATTGAAATTGAGGTACGGGCACAAAGCCAAGAGGGTGTTTGACATTTGCAAATATGTTTTTCCGGTACATCAATGTATATCTTTAGACTGCTGTTTTTACAACTTAAAATTGTATCATATTGTATAATGTAAAATAATATATAATTTCAATACCTTCATTACGCTTTGTTGAAAATTTATATTATGACTAAATTAAATGCATAATATTTTTCAAAAACTAACTTTAAAAATATTGTGTCATTAAGCTTTAAATTATCAAATTTACATAATAAGTGATTTTTTATTAAAGAAAGATATCAAACAATGTTATATTTAATATTTTCTAGGTAACATAAATTCAAAATTACATTCCTTGAATATTTGTTGAAGAATTTAATTTTAACATATACATAAAACCATTAAAAGCAATATGAATTGCTTGGAAATTCGAATGTAAATTATCAGATCTACCAATGAAAATGACATCAAGAAGCGCTCGTTCTTATTCCTTAGCTTAACGCTTGGTTTTGATTATGAGCAAAGAATAAATAAATATATCATATTTGAAATGTTAACGACTGAATTTAAAGCAGAATCATATTCAACTTTTATACAATACATTTACACTTCAAATGTTAAGTAAATTTAACTAAACGTTATGTTAAAACGACAATATGTATCAAGTTCAAAAATATTAAATAAGTTTTTCTACAAAGTTTGATAAACTAGTCGTATAAAATATTTAAACTTGAAATTGCATAAAATTAATGCAAATTTTAATAATTATTAGTACTAATAATTTTAATAATATCAATTATTAAAATTTATGGAAAAAAATTTTCCAAATATTTTACAAGTTGCCATTTGACCTCTTTTTAAAATAAAATTCAATTAGATTCGCTTAACTTTTTTTTTGTAGAGTACCAGTTATTGAACAGTTGATCCACAAAATATCATCAACGATTTTTTTCTTTTTAATTGGTTAAACATTATCAAAGAATTTCTTTATCTTTTATGTTATAAATGATATCTGAAATGAGTTTTGCGAATGATATACATGTTTAAGATATATATATATATATATATATATATATATGCGTGTGAAGGGCTGAAATGAAAATGACAGGCAAATTTTAAAATAAATTAATTAAATGCAAACAGTAATTATCCTATACATTAACGCGTCTCGTCAACTTGTCGAGACGTTATCGTTGAACAGTTGGCCACAAATTCTGACAGTAAAGCTCCAGTAGTCAAGATTTGTGTTAAATTATGAAATTGTAATGCAAAATTATATTAAATACACAATTACAATAAATAAAAGCAATTCCTTAATATTTAAAAAGAAATCTCGTCTTATGTTAAAATATATTAATTAATTGTTTTTAGTTTTGTCTATCTATAATACACGTTACCTTAATAAGTACACAGCAATTTCAAATATGCAATACTTAATTAATTTATAAAAACTATATTAATACTTCATAATTCAATGTGTTCATCATTCAATGAGAGTATAGAATTTGTAAATGTACTAGTCCAATTACCAATCTCTCATTCTTAATTAGTGATTTAGCTCTTATAACAGTTTATCAATAAAAAAAAAGCTGAATATGTCATTACTATTGATTTCACGTGTCTCATCAAATTTAATACTAATTCTGTTATTACTCGACCATCTCGTTAGTGAACGGGAAATATTCAAGCTTCAGTAAGGACTTTCGTCACAGCATGTACCAAGATGGTAAATTGATTCAATAATACTGTTCTAACGATTTTCATTATGATAAAAAAATATTTGGTCAATTCATTTATAATCAAAGTTATCAAAAAAAAAACTTCAACTAATATTTACTTTTCCTACTTTTTTATTTACTGAATTCAGTATTAAAGGAGATTAATCACAGAAAAAATTAACCAGTTAATTTTTTCAATAATAAATAAAGTAATCTAATTTCAAATATCAGTTAGTAGAATTTTTTATAATAATATAATATTTAATGCTCCTTCTCTAAACAAGCGTATATAAAAAATTTGAGATATACATATTATACATTAAAAATGTTGAAACTAAACAACCAATTGAGTTGATAGAAATATCCCTTTCATTTTGCGGAATGACGAAAAATTCCCGTAATTTATTACATTTCTGTTAAAAAGCGATTTATAATATTTTATGGGGAAAAATTCTTCAATCCACCGTTAAAATTATCCAATTAAAATGCGGAATTTAATTTCAGCAAGCTTTACTAATTTTAATGTCAGGTTTTGTTAACATACCATTTACATTTGCAATTAAAATTACTCTATTAATGACTTTATTTGAATAATAAATGGAACTGAATTTTATTATTTTCCCATGTTCATTTTAATTTATTTCTTAACTTTTGTTAATATATTACAAGTTATATACATCTCTAACATCGTAATCTATTAATATTTTTATACCTTCTTTATAAAACTAAATATAAATACACAAAAAAAATGAGTTCTCATCTATTTCTATATGTCATTGTTTACACCAACATGTGTAACCAATGTGCATGAATTTAATATGTAACGTACTTCATATTATATTTTGGTAGATGTTCAATTAATAAATTAAAAGTTATTTATATACTAAGTGTACTGATAAATTGCAAAAACTAATGTTTTATAATGCTTTAATTTTGTCATAAAAAGATTTAATTGCTTTATTATATAACACGTTTTCTTATAATTAAAATTGAAGCCATACCTAGCCGTCTCTGAATTGTTTGAAATGGCAATTGGAGATAAAACACTACATCTAAAACGTTTGTTGATGTTTTTGTATAAAAGTACAACGTATGCACATAGTCGCAGTTATTTGCAAATGTGCTTCAAACCAGTATTCTGCCGTCATTTAATATTGAATTATTTTTCATAATAAACAAATGAAAGTATTCATTAATAAGAATTGTATAATTAATGATTTAAAACGATATCATTTATGCTCCGCAAAATATTAATAAGAATTATAATTACAAACAATCTACTGTTAAAAATATAACAATGTTAAGGTAGTTATTTTGTATTGAATATATGAAAAAACATGAATGTAACTTATAATAAGACAAATGTGTCAATTAAAATTAAAATTTTTCGAAATGTATGAAAAGTAAATATGCTATAGAACGAAAAATGTTTATTGAAAACACAATTTTTCGCAGTGTATTATTTAATTTATTTAATTTCTCCTTTTTTTTTATTGATTATTGTTTTTATTATTATTTGTACACATTAAAACACAGTTCATTTTTATTTGATTTAAAATGAAAAAAATATGATCTGCTATGCACGTTCTGTGAATAGTGAAATTTCGTTTCAAATAATTTTATACTCCACAATAATGTATAACTGTAAATAATCCGACATAGACAATTCAAAATATTTTTAATCGCGCGCAATAGGAGAATTCCCCGTTCATCACGTAAACTAAACGTCGCAAGCAGTGAAGCCAATCTGTTCTCAACTATCAGACGCAGAGACTCTGGCGAAAGAAAGATGGTTAATTCCTGGAACGAAAAACAATATTGCCATGAAGACGTGAATTACGATCACGCGTTTATTTGCAACTCGCCAACTCGACTAACAGACAAAGCGAATAATAATTCTCGAAGTCGAACAATGAACGAAATAAAGAGCGAATATTTGGAACTCAAGTGTTGCGCCGCAAACAATACCGCGGCACGAAATAATCGGAATCGATAAACAACGAAAAGCCTAGGAATATTGACCGGCTTCGACGTGGGTTGAACGAACCTGTGGAAAAACATACGACACTTGATTTTTCGCGAAAATGCGAGGTTTGGAGATTTTTGTACACGCGAAAACAATTGCGGCAGGATAGTAATTAAATTTTCAGCACTAGAATATCTGAGGCGCGGATATTGATACAGGGCATTGTTTGGACTGAAAAACCCGTGGAAAGATAGATGCTGCGTTGTAATGAATATTTATTATTTAGTGGTTTGGCGGAGTGAAAACAAGACAAAGAAGGAAGCGGCATTCGAATGTTAGAAGTGGATGTATTGGCTCATCCATGATTCACGGAGCCGTGTAAATCCATTAGCGTAAGTTTTATGCTTCGTGAAAGCGCGTTGGGTGAAGAGGTCGATGAAGAGGTGGACAGATAACATAAGTGAAGCTGCGACTACATATTTATATTTATATATACGTATGTGTATGTACAAAATGATTGTTCTTTTGGCGCAACGGTATCGGACCGCTAATACCTCGGACGAGCGGAAACAACATCCAATCGCGACGTAACTGCTTGGTAATGGTAATAGGCCTTTACGTGTGTCGTGTCTATACATATATTTATGTGAGGCGTTCCTCATTTCCTTTAATGAGGCCGTGTAAGCTTGCGAGATATTAGCCTATTGTTTCAATCGTTGTTCGATAGTTAGTCAATTAAGTATTGATTAGATTGATAACGTCATCAGCGCCCTAACATTATCTTTTTTTCATTCTCCACTTTATGCAAATTAGTCTCTACAACTTTCTCACGTTTTAATTTAACTCTATGCACCCAATAAGCAAAATAGAGGTATATAATCAACCTTAGAATGAACTCGATGAATATTCGTTTGCAATCAATAATTAAATAAAATTAATTCTTTGAATCAAATGTAGTTAATGTTAAATCAAATTTAAAATATGATCAAATCCACTAATGAGTTTCAATTTTTGTTTGAACGAAATTTCACGTTTTTAAACTAATATTAACAGTTTTCTTTTGAAACGTTTTGTAGCACATTTTTAACGAATTTTAACCTACACATTTTACATAAGAAGTCATTGAAAAGTGTTCCAAAGCGAAAGACTTCTTTACACAATCAAATATATATGAATGCTGAATTGATTGCAATAAGTATAATCGTTATGTAATATGTGTTTGAAGGTAATCCTTAACTTCCTCAAATTGCATTTCGTTAAGATTCGATTTAGGTACCTTTCCCATATTATGCCTTATTACCTACGCTGCCATCACATTTGGGTTGTGTCAATTTTTCGAAAATAACCTTGCCCCATAATTTTTGTAATGCTGTACGATATAACTATTTTGATGTAGATAATCATTCAAATCTACTAAGCTTCAAATGTACTTGATTTAGCTGAAGGTAAACACCCTAAATTAAGTACAATAAATTTAATTTAAGAGATAAAACCTTGACTACATAGTAACAAAAAACGTAATTCAACTCTATAAAATTTAATATTATGATTATATATCACAAAAACCAACTTTATCTTCAAATTTATTTAAGAAAAAAAATTCAAGTGTAACATACTTATTCTTTGAATTTATATTAGTCATAAATAAATCTAAATTATTTATTCTAGTGTAGTGACTCAACACTATATAGTTGAAATGTTACAATAAACTAAAAATAATTTTAAAAAATAAGTAACACTGAAAAAATATTGAATTAAATGAATTTATTGAATGATCGATTTATTGAGCATATAATAAAAAAAAGTTTTTATGAACTTTGATGACAAGTTTGTACAGTCGAAGTTTATAACTATATTTAAACTACCACTGGAGTTAAGTCTATTTCGGAGTTTAGCAAAATTAAACAAAAAATGGCCTCTTTTAATAACATAAAATATTGATCATATGCAATTTCAAAATTCGTTTGTACTTATAAATGTATGACTTTCCAAAATCATAAAATACTTTTCTATATACCATATGATTTATTTATATTACTTTTATTAATATCAGTTTCGACTAATATAATGTTTAATATTATGTAAATATTATTTTATAAGAAATCACAATTAAAAAAGTTAATCATATTAAAAAACCTTATAGCATAAATTATTTACTTTTTGCCTATAGCCTAAGATACCCAACCATAAACTGTATAGGTAGAACTAGATAATATGCTTACAGAATCAAACTTCATTGCCAATAACGTCCATTGAGGGAAAAAGCAAGTTCCGATAAATGTATTAATTGGAAAATCCTTGATAAATCATTATTTATATGTGGCGGGATTGACAGCAACGCATAACTCATAGAAGTCAATTATAGAAATTATCATTACCCTTTGTATACTTATTAAATCGAAGATCGATATTCCATGTTTCAACGTATATTGTTATTATGTTACATGAGAACATCCGATTACGTATACAAAAGTAACAGCTTCCATTTAACTTCGTTTTCATTAAAAAGAGAATTCAATAGCGTGCATAAAGATATGGCATCAGCTTCACTAAAAATAATTTCAAAAAGTTTGCACCTAATGGAATTAAAAAACTTTTATACCCAACTTAAAATATCACCCTGTATTTGAATTAACGTCGCGATTTAAAACACAAAAAAACAACCTAACGTACGAGAGAACAAATTTTTTTTTTTTCATGAATAAAGTTTACTTTTTGTCTGCTGATTCGAGCTACACACATTTAATTGTACAGTTTCTAAAAAAGATGTCAGTACCCAAAGTTGATTTTTCAACGTTCGCATGCATTTAAGATGAGTTTCCACAAAAATAACAAGTCACGAGGTATATTTTTGTCGCTAGTACGTTGACTCTGAAAAGCAAGTTGGGTAGTGAAAAGTGTATATAGGCTGCAGCGTTTTGTAGCATTAGTTAAGTCGCGGAATGAACGCGAAACCTATTCGCGTAAAAAAGCATCTGCAACTGGCTTTCGTCGAGGGTCAACAATTCCGCGTATGGACATGTTGCAAAAACGCTGCCGCCATTTATCTCTCTCGCGTTCCATCGTTCGCTTTACGGACGAGTAGAAACGAGTTTCCCTATTCCCGATCGGCGTGAAACAATACCCCACTAGGCCGGTCAAGGCTCTCGGTCGCTGTCGAGTCTGAGATCAAGGCGACTGCGACGAGACCATACTCCGAGCGATCGTTTATTTGCTGTCATCTGACAGCGCTCCATTGCAAATAATGCCATCCTGATTGTGATCAAGTTTTACGTATTGAGAACAGCATATGGAAACAATGTGTCATGGTTTTCGTTTTGCACTGAAACAAATTGCATCTAAATTAACGAATCGCGTAAGAATTAACTTGTACATGTGAAAAATTGAAATTGAAAATATTATATTTGGTTGTGAGGATATTAATATGCAGTGATGCAATGCAAGTTGTATTTTTTTTACAAACTATACCTAAATAATGTGAAAACGGAACCAATATCGTGTTTGTAGCTATGCAGATAAAAATATTGTAAGAACTTATTTTATGAGTTTTTATATAACGTGCGAGAATAAAAATGTCTTATAGAACAAATATAAGTTCAGTTGAAGTGACAGATTTGAGTAAAAGTAAACCCAAATAAATTCACATTTATGGACATAAAAATGTTATATGTTTGTGTCGTGCCAATTGCTACCATTAAAGTAAAAACGTGTGATATTTTAAATGAGATAATTCTAATGGACGATTTCATAATTTTAATAATCTGGAACATTGTAAATTAACATTAATGTCAATATAATTTTTTAATTTATTCATAATCTTTTTCAGACATCAAAGTATTTAGCAGATTATATATATTCCTGTTGTAATAAATCATTTTCGTTTTTCTAACTTTGGAGAGTGTTGTCATAAAGAATATCGACCAAATTGAAGCAAAAGTCAATTCAAACTGAAACTATTCGTTTCATTATCAGCACGAAACATTACATACAAATGGGGTACCTATTTTGAGAGAGTAAAATTGGTTTTTATCTTATTATCAGTGATAAGAAAACACGACATTTACACATTAAAATTTACTATTCAAAATTTATTTATTTGAAAACGTCATAAGTAATGGGGTGTGCAATATTTTATAACCAATATTTAAAATATACATTTCTATGATTTCAACAGATGAAATGACTTAGAATAATTTAGTCAAAACTATATTAAAACCTTTTAGGTTTGAGTATTTGTATCAGCCTTGACAGATTTCTGGGATAGATTTTCTATTATTTTAAACTTGAAATAATAATTTTGAAATTATTAATGTAAGTTATTTATGAATTTAAATAATAAATAACGACAATAAAGATGTTATAACATATTTTATAATTATTAAATCATTTCAAGTAGTCCAATTGAATTATGTAAAAAATTTTAAAGATGAAGTGTTATACGACTGTTTTCTTATCTTTGCATATGGACCCAAATCAAAATTTGGGTCCATATGCAAAGATCAAGTATGCAAATGTCAAGTTTACTGTATAGTTTGTGACGCTCAGTATATCGAGGTACTTGCAAATTACACTGATGAGGCGCTAACAGAATAATCTGTGACCTCCGTACAAACACCTCATTATATTCCAAATTAAATACAATGAAAAAAAATTTTTTTAATGAAAAAAAACTTATATGTCAACTCATTTATGTTACAAAATAACTCCAGAATATAAATAATATTTTATAATTTTACTGGCCTTCGTGATTAATTTTGCGCAACTCATGCTGTCCCACTCCTTAGCATTGGGCATTACTACCAATAAAGCTTTATCAAAGTCTTTATTTGTAAGACTTTCCTTATTTTAGTTTAACAGAAAAGCTGCAATCAAAATTAATGATTTATTATAAATTGAAATTATTTTCTAATATTTCTACAACAATATAAATATATTATCACATAATTAAACCATTAATCATATATAAATATATAATACTATTCATATTTATAACATAACCAGACAAGCGAATTAAATTATGGGTATTTAATACCAAAAAAATTAACATCATATAAGGTAGAAGCCAATTCAACAAACTTCCTCAAATAATACTTTATCCAATTATTTTTTATAAAAGTTATTTCATTATCACAAAAAATTATACACGCTGAATATAAAAGTAAAAAGTATTTGTATATCATGTATTAATGAATAAATGTTTTTGTAATATATTTTATTGAAAATTTGTTTCAAAATTACTAGCTCATAATACAAAACGATAAACCTAAATTCTGTCGCTTTCCATAGCAATAATTTGTAAACTGATCGAGATTTTCGAAATAGCTGAAGTGTCACTTGAGTTAATAGAGATATTCGTTCTTAAAGTAAACGGCATTTACTGAGTTTCTCATTTTTTATCTAAAGTCTTTTATCCAATAGAATAATAATTTTGTTATAAAGTGCATAAAATCAAACAAAATTAGAGAAACGACATTTATCGGTAAATTAATATTTAGAAAAGATGTTATATTATTATTGTGACCTTTGAACTCTTGTTTACAGGACGATTAACTTATTCTCTGAGCACAATTGTCAGTTGTGAAAATTGTCTTACTGTGATGATTAACCCTAATAACATTGCATTTTCCACAGACATTTTCACCTCGATGTCCTTCTACGTGTTTTAAGTAAGCCCGTGCAAACGTATTACATTTTATTTTTATTTCAAAAACTTGAATATTTCTTCTATTGAATACCCGTCGCACAATAATGAAATAAATTTTATTGGGAAACGAATTTCCCATATACAAATCCAATAGTAGCTTTGTATTTCCACAGAAAATAGCTACTGGAAATGAGTTGTACTAGACATTTCGACAGTATACTTTACATAGTATAGATTAAAATTATTTTCAGCTAGATGTAGAATCAATATTGAATTCAATCAATATTGAAAGCTAATTCTAAGCAGGCATTAGAAGTACTGAGAAGAAGTTCTAGTACTAATATTTTCAATAACTACGGAACTTAATCTAAATGAATGTTTTTTTTTAAATTCAATGTTTTAATAATTTGACTTTATCTTTCTTTTCTTTTGCTTCTTCTTTTCTAGCTGCGTTTTCGAAAATAACAATATTTTCTTTGTCAGAATTATTATAGCTGTAATAATTATAATCTCTTTCGTCATTTTCTTTTAATACTTTTTCCATTCCGACACAAAATCATCGCTTATAACTTAAGAACTACTATTGTTTGATATATCTGTTGGTTCTTAAAAAAATTGTCCACAGAAGAACTGATAGATATTTCTTCTCTAAAATAAATTTAATAGTGAAAGCATAAGTTTGGTTGAATAAACATTTTACATAACCTTAAAGCTTTATATTTTGTCAAAATTTAATAACTAAAAATTTACAATTAAAAAGTATTCAATAAATTCAAAAAACTGTTACAATTTATATTCTAAACTTAATACTAATAATAGTACTATTAATATAATAAAATATTAATATTTATATTAAGATAATAATAATTAAATAAAACAATAACAATCAATTCAGAACCAAAATCTCATTTATTATTTATATTTACTTACTTTATCATATCATTTTTGTCGTTTGCGATACTTTTTGGGGCTTATTTTTGTTGTACGTCATTTCTCATCCGTTTTATTCAGGTTTCCAACTTTTAAATATAAACGAATATAAAATTCTTCAATGCTTGTATGTATAAAATGCAAATAACATTAAATTTAAAGAGTATGGTATTATGATAATCCAAAACATCACATTCAGAAAAACAATATTACAGCGCCATCTATATCTACTCTTCCAACGTGGGTACTTTTAAAATTCAAATATTTTTTACATTATTGATACATATTTTTCTGTTTTGTTACGTTAAATTCAAATGTATTCGAATAATATCAAGCTTTTAAAATATTAATAATTAATATTTTAATTATTTTAATAAATATTTTTCTTGGAATAATAAAAAATAATATAATTTAAAGAATTTTCAACATTATTTGAGTTATTTTTACTATTCATTGTTGAAGCTCAAATTGCTAAATTTAAATGTTTATTTGATAAAAAACACTTTTCTGAATGCTAGAAATGAATACTAGTAAGCATTTACCTTGACAAAATAAATTTGTAAATATCTCATAAATAGCTAAAGAAAAGTAGAAAATTTCTCGAGAAATTTTGACTTGATAATATATATGCATCATTTAAAAATATATATTTATTATACTAAATTCATTAAATCGAAGAAACTAAATGAATAATTAGTGTTATGCATGAAATATGCTAATATTTTCTTCACAAGATATAACAAAATAAGCGTGTAGGTCGTACTGCAAGAAAGTCAACGTACCAATAAATTATGAAAACATCGATAAAGTAGCAACAACAAAAGACCTAATAACAATGCTCAGCAAAGCGATTTGTTATCAGCGCCGTATTGGCGTGTAATTACATCACTTTGAAGTCACAAGTAACAACCTTTCATCAAGCAATTTTGCAATTTGGGAGCACGTCGTAGCGTGGCCCAGGGCTGTACTCGCATTTCGTGGTGCACTTCGGCATCTGCGAAAATGATTACTTTGCACGGTCAACGAATCCCGCGAGCAAATCACGAAAACCCTTATACCCTCTGGAAACCAGTTTCGGATATTGCGAAATGGGAATCTACGGCTTGCATTTGCAGTCCAGCTTTCGCGTATTCGATTAAATTAGTAGTCGAGATACGCTAGAATCAACTACTGTGAATTTATATATCAAAACAACTGATATCGAAACTGAAAACGAAAACAAAAGATGGAACAGGATCAATAAAAACTTACTCACCTCACTCAATTATAAAGACGTTATTTTTTTAACTCGAATATGATTTAACTGGTTATGCTTATTGCTGTACGAATAAATAGTATCAAAAAAAAATACTTTTATTTAAGTGGCAAAAAGTTTCCATGTTCCAGATAGGAATTTTTTCTAAAGTTTATTTCATTTTATGTAAATATTTATAAATTATACGTTTCCTTTGGAGACATACACAATTCAAGCACTTAAATTTATTTTTTGCAGACTAATTAATTATAATTAATGTAACTTAAAATGAATTGTATTTTATGGGAAAGATGATAATTCTTAAAATAAGTTGGCTTATTTGGTTAATTTAATCAATATATCAAATAAAAATATATTCGATGATTATTGAGCGATCCAATTGAAAGTGAGTTAATGAGAGCGCAATAGACTACTATTTGCGAAGATGAGTTTATCGTTGATTAGACGGCAGCTGCGCAGATCGTAAAAGTGGATTTAAAATTATAAGAATGATCAATATGAGTTCACAAAATTGTCGTTGTGACAAATCATAAAAACGTAATTCGAATCTATAATTGAAGCCGTAACTATTGTATAGTCTGGTGGTTTGCAGCTGCGATGCTCGTTGTTCGTGATATTAATCGCGATTTCAACAATGCATATTTTTATGGGCCGTTCACCGTGCAATCTTGATGAAATCGCACGGCACATCTCGCTATGCAGTCGTGAATTATAACACTTATTTGTTTTGTCTGAAATTCATAGGCAAATATTCATTTCACTCTGATGACGTTTTCTACCTTCAAGTTAGTTCCTCGTTTCCCTGTAGTGAACATCAAAAGAGAAGCATTTGACGGGACATAAATCTTAATAAAAGACAATGAATGTTGCGCGAGCGTATTTTATCCTCTGCGCAACATTTGTGAGCTCCAAATTGACAAATAACAAGAGCGCCGGTGTGACAATTCATTATATTTATTCTGCGCGCTCGTTTGATTTCAAATTTGAATTGATTACATTGAACCAGCATTTATTTGCATGCCTGATGAACAATATCACGTCTAGTCCCATCGACTACAGTTGATTTTGGTGTTTTGTATTTCTTGTTGCTCGCGGTAGGAGGCCTATTTGCACGAAGACACGTTGCGCTGAACGAAATGAGTTTTACGACTGCGTGTAATTTTTCGAGCAAATAAGTACAAAAAAGTTTCTCGCTGTGTTACAAAAATGATTCCAAAGCGAAGGTGAACTTGAGACCATCGTTGTGACGGCAGTTATTCATTCTTTTTATAATGAATCAATCTCATGATTTCGTCGAGCGTAAAATAACTTTATTGAATCAAATTAAATTCATACAAAAAGTTCGCAACTGATTTGAGTGTCAAAATCGAATTTCTTGTTAAATGAGATGATTCAATGACGACGTCGTTAACAAGATATCATATCGTCACTTCACGCTTGGTGGGCGATGAAACATTGAAATAAGGTTATTTCAGAAGAATATAATGACCAGCTTTTTTTGCCTACTGAAAATAATGAAAAATAATGGGACAAAATTGATAAAAAACGATCGAATTTGATGACCAAACAGAATGTTTTTTTAGAACATTTATGATTATGTTAACTCAGCTTGGTATTTTAATTTATATCTTTTTCTACTGTTTTTACTTTTTTATAAATTCTCTGATATGTAAATGTATTCACCGCATGATATTATAACAGAAACTAATTAAAATACTTCAAAACTTTTAATGAATGTTCATTATTCAGCGATTTTTTCATACAAACAAAAACAGAAAAAAATAAACGAGTTAGCCCTTCAACTATGCTTGTTTTTCTAATGCTTCTTAAATCAGTTCATTTTAAAAACAATCAATAAAAGACCCCCTACGTTGATCGATGACGTAAATATATTATGTGTTGAAATGAAAAATCTCCAGCAGATTTATTCTACGTATGACCCGAAATAAATTTCAACTTCGATATCATTAAGTCGCTCTTTTAATTCAAGCGACATTACTTACACTTAGGATTTATTTAGCGATTGATTCATAAAACAAGAGACGTGATAAAAACATCAATTCATCCGTTTCTCAAATTGTATGTTATCAGTAGTGCAATAAAAAATATCAAGTTCGCGATCCCAAGTTCATTGACATTAAAATTATGGGACTGACAAACTTTTTCGAATTTCATTTTTCTTATTCTTCGGTCTCAAATACATTCGAATTTTGACTATAAACCTCGATTTTATTTTAAGGATTGATAACGTTTGGTGAAATTCATCATCTGTCCGATATAATATAACTTATAAATCACAATGATCTTCTGAGTAGCTTCCGATACGAAATGTCAAAGTAAGTGTTATCTCCGCTGCACCTTTAACCATCGGTACAATCCTTGAACCAGTATTCCTACGCAAATGTTACCTGATCTCTCGCCAGGATTTCTTGGTTGAGCCTTTGCGCGGGAGATAGTACCCGACTAAGATTTACACGATTGTCAGTTGCACGTGAAAGCTCGCGGAAATCCTATTTGCGCGAGACTCCAACGCGGAAACTCATAAACAAACTAATTACGACCCGGTTACTTTGGACAAAACTGACTGACCATTATCATTTGAAAGCTCTTCAGTATTGACTTAATCCAAAAACAAAAAATATTCGTATTTAAATTTAGATGAATTTTAATCTATTTTCTAACTAAATAAATTAAATAAAAAGAAATTTAGTTCAATTGCATTCTATCTGTCAGAAAATAATGTTCTCGGTTTAAAATAATAAAAAGATTAGTAACATAAAAAATACGTATGATTTTTTATGTAGCATTATATGTGTAATGCGTATGTAAAATAAATGTAGCATATAATGCACATATTTAACAATCTTATAAGATATTATAAAATTTATTTCAACTCATTTCAAAAATTCTAAAATACTTTTAAAACATAAGGTTGGTAATAGCATAAAAAATCCTCTTTTAGTCTTCATATTTAACTAAATTTGATATAAAAATTGAAACAATGCAATTCGCATTGAACTCAGGTTAGTTACAGAATCATATACGCCGAGAGGAAATGAAGTGAATTTTTAGAGAAATGAAACTAATAAAAGCTATTTGAAAGGCTTATCTGACTATCTCCAATACGGAAGACATTCTCTTGCATCTTTTTTCACACCTGCTAAAAGTTCCCAGTAAGATTTACAAGTTTGTAATTTATTGTGCAAAGCCTGACACGTGAGTTGCTTGAGTTAAAGATTTATTCGCTGCATTAGCATAGTTATCGTGCGAACGAAAAATGACAGCCGAAAAAGTTGCATTTTATTTTATAAACTAAAAATGGATGAATGAATAAAGAAGCTGAGGGAAAAATCATGAAATAAAATGAATAATAAATTTTGTTTTCTCAAGGACGAACAAAGCCACAAAGGTAATGAATCATCAAGCCACTAACTAAAATAGGTAGAGGAACATTTGGATTATAATAACAGGTGTTCAAAAGCGTAAAATGAGAATTAACTAATAAAGGTCAAGAAAATTGCGAATAAAATTGAATTGACGTTTAGTGCAGTGATGGACTGTTAAAGACTACGTAAAAGTTGTGATTATTGATATTAAGTCCAAATAGCGTGAGATTATTGGGCGCGTGTATTAAGTGCATGCACGTACCACGACACGTTGGATTTTAAGTAGCAATCATGTACGACACCCAAGTCGTAAAGATTCGTGACGTTTGCGGCCGGTTTGTGAGGGAATTTATCGCGTCCTGCCGGCGAGTACGACCGGTCCAGGGAGATTTTTCAAATCACTTTTTAATTGTACCACCTGAGGCAAGTAATCGCGCGAGCCTTCACGCGCTCTTGCCTTTGTCTTTTGTAGGATCGCGCTATCGTTGTACGTCGTCTCAACTACTGCTGCGACTTTTATTTGAGATACTAGTATATTTTGACGTTCGCGTACACAGGAATTGCTCATTGAGTTAATTTCTGTACTGGGTTCTGCAACTATCGAGAAGGTTTAAAAAATATCAAAATAAGTAGAATAAATAAGCAAATGCATCTTCAAGGCAACTGCATGTCTGAAAGAATAATAAGTTCATCTTGAATATAATTAGAAAAGTTTTCTCTGCGAACATTTTTGAGAGATATTTTTACGGCAGATATTTTTCTTAAAAATCCTCTGTGTCAGGCTTCATTTATTTCTGGAGACTTTCATACTAATGCTCATTTGACGCAGACAATTAAAAATAATAAGAGTGATTAAACAATGTTCGAATTGAAATTCAATATTTCAATTTCATGGTTAAAGATATTCAATTGGAGTATTTAATAAATATTGAAACTTAAACACTTGATTGTACAAAGTAGATTTAATTTGATGTACTTTGATTATTAAAAAGTAACACGTACTTTTTGGCTAGCACACAATAATAAATATTACGTTTCAGCTAAAAATTTCATGTGTCTTTAAAAAATACGAAAATTTGTTTCAGTAAGAAGA
>JABFQD010002070.1:0-16228 GCA_022817045.1 Psix sp. ZL-2020 | reverse complement strand
CATTGGATTTTTAAATTTTCAAAAACATAATAAAAAATTATTCCGAATGTTTGAGGTAGGTTTTAAAGCAAGATCATTTATCGAGGTGATATATCAAAATATACCATAAAAGTGAATCCATAAAAATGATTTATCGCTAACATACTGAGCCATACATTTTCGAAATCGATTTAAAAAGAAGAATCTAGTGAAAAAAGATAATACCAACGTTAAGACAAATTAAACATGCAGATTTTACTTACAATAATTGTATGACACTAATACATATGATAAATTTTAGGGTTCAAATTAAGTGAAAGTGCGATATTCAGTAATTTATTTTATTAATAAAAAATTTAAAAGAAATGAATATTATTAATTGCAACATCTTATTTGTAAATGAATAAAAATAAATGAAGAGTAAATAAAAAACATGATGAATAAAACAACTTAATTAGCTCATGCTAATTAAAAAATGATTTGTTTCCCGCAGTTTGAAGCCATTGTTGTAAAAAGAAATTTGCAATGAAATATTTTAATATGTAAAGAATCCTGCTTAAATTGATCAACAAAATACCACCCTCGAAATTAAATTCCAATTATTCTGTCCAGGATTGTAAAATATTGTGATTCGGGACGTCGTTTAAATTGCTTCAGTCTGGACGTTATGGGTAAAAAAAGACTAAGGGGCGACAGACGAAACAAAAAGGAAGCAAAAGATAAGCGCGAACACGTTATTCGGGCGCGAGAGAATTATTGGTTTAGTGTGGAGATTAGCCAAATATCAAACAACGTCTGGACTGATGCAACGAGCACAGCCTGTCAAGCTGAAAAAAGAGCGTTGTTAATCGATATGCACACGCTTCCTCCATCCTCCCTGTTGACTTCGACTATCCGACCACCGAGTCGACGGTTATGAATAGTACCATCTTTCTTGTAGTTCTTTGTGTTCCTTTCGTATTTTCTCTAACGTGAATACGAATTTTAGCTATCATAATATTACAACATAATCTACTGATCGCGAATGTTATTACAGTCAAGAAACTCCGTAAGCACATTTCAGTGAGAAATGTTTGAATGAAAATAGATGGCATAAACAAATATCCTAATATTTCGTTCAATTTTTTACGTCTGGATGTTAGTAAATTACTGCAAGTGCACGGTAATATCCTTTCAAGGCTTAATAAAATATTGCTTTTTATATCAATCAAATGAAATTGCAAGAAAGATTAGAAAACAATATGTCGTTTATTTTGTAGCTATTTGGAATTATAATTGCTAATATAAAATACTCGAAATCAACGTTATTGCAAGTCTCAAAACTTGTCCGGTATTAATTCTATGTTGGAAAGATCCTTAAAACCAAACAGGACCGGACATCGAAACATTGAATACAACTTCATTGACAATTTTCAGTATATTGGATCGATATTGAAGTAACTTTATCGTTGAATCACCGTTGATTTTACTTTTGGATTCTCTAAGGGTTTCTGTACTCAAAATTTATTAGATTAGGAGGAAAAACTTCAAACTAACCTTCAGGTCTTTCGATTTAGTCAGACCTGCTCGACTTCGAAACACTCTATCTTTGCCAAAAGCAACGATTCTGCGACTACGCCAGAAGTCGAGTCGCACGTCTTCTTCGAAATACCTGGCATTGTTCTCTCGTAACACATCACGTGGCAAATAATATTTACGGTCCAAAGGATAAACGCGAACACACTAGACTCTGTCGTTTCCTTCGGAACTTCATTCGAAAAGGACAAATTTTTATTATCTATTTCGAGAAAAATAAATTTCATACAATAAAAGACGGGTCAATGTCAGTGCATTCCGTAATGCCGAACCAACTTTAGAAGTCACGTAGGAAATTATTTCTAAGACGACGCGGTTTTGCCAAGTTCGCGACATGCAGCAACAAAAAATCAAAGACTCGGCCGACAAAGTTTGAAATTAGTTTCCAGCGCTCGTAGAGTAGAACTTGCTTTGAAATTTTGAGGTAGAAATCGAAAATGGAATAGCAAGAAGTGTTTTCGAAGAGCTCCTCAAAGAAACTGTTTATCATACAAATTTTAAAACGGTCAATGCAGAATTTCCTTGAAAAAATTGTACACTTTTCTTTCTATGAAAAGAAAAATATCAATAAATCATTTAAATTACTGGAATGTGTGAACGTATGATATTTGTGTAAATGAATATACTTTTTCACCAGCGTAGTTTGCTACAAAATAAAATCATTTCTCGTATATTTTTATGATTATATCAACTGTTAAGTATCTTCAAAATGTCAACATGTTATTAAATAAAGTGGAGTATTTTCCATCTCACTTAATAATAAAAAACGATTTTAATTACTCTGAAAGAGAGGAAAAAAAACTAGTTTTTCTCACACGACTCATAGAAGCATTGTGTAAACTAATTGTTGGCGGTGGAAAAATAATATTTTGTGTCATATAGTGTCAGTGTTTAATCCCAAAAGCTTTTCTTGTGAAACAGTTATAAAATGCTTGTAAAATGCAGTTATAAATCTTGTACTAAGATTCTTGTTAAAAAGTTTATGGTATCTAACTTGAAATTACCGATTTGTCCTACCAATGTATTAATTTACTATTTTCCTTTTAACGGGAGTAAACCATACATTTTCCTCCCTCGTTCAGTTACAAAGAGCTTTATCCATTTTCTTAGAGTTTCTTAGAGTTGAATATTTATTTTTACCTGCGTTTTTAAGATAAAAATAATATATACAAAATGGGAATAAATAACGATCTGCCCCTCAAAAAATAAACATTTATTTTACTTCCTTGTGTATATAATATTCTGTTTTCCGTCTTTTTTATGACATAAATTTTGTCAAAGTTAAAATGTATAAGTATATTCGCATAACGTGATACACAGATCGTACTTGTATGAATATTTTTATAAAAAACATCATCATATTGTTTGAGGGAAAGGAACAAAATGCATATTTCCCAAGAATATTGCATCGAGAAGATAACGTATTCATGATGACGTAAAGACTTACGAGTATTTGGGACCTTGTACCTTTTTATTCTGAGTGTACGCGTCGTTAGTCGTAGCTCGTTTGACTGCTCCTTTAAAATGCAAAACCAAGTGACATAACTAACTACTTCTGGGTCGTACCTATGCACTAGTGAGTCACCTCCGTTTCTTCACCTTCTACTTGCCATCAACATCATCTTACACTTCTCTTGCTTCCCGCCAGTTTCACGCCTGGCAAAATATTTTTCTTTGAACCAAGTCATCCAACACTTACGCCATTTTTATGATTAAAAGCTTCAATCTCATATTCTGCAAACTTTGTTACAGTTTTGATGCTAACGCTACATTATGTCATGATAATCAAGATGGATGGATTATCTTTATGGCGTGACACACTAAAAATAAATGTATTCATCTATTCAACATAAATGTAGTCCAAATAAATTTTTTCATTTTTCTAGTCTACAACACTAATTGGTTTTATAACGAACCGAGAAAAATTGTAGAAAACAGATATCTCGAACCATGTTCTATTTAAATGACAATGCACTTGTACAAATTAAAAATGAGAGACGTATTTTACTTAAAAAATTATTTGCAAAACATCTTCACTCGTTTAATTTCCAGCACAACTGGCAGAGTTTTTATATAACTGGAACTGGGTGAATCAGTATAGCTGAGATTGTAAGGGAAGCCCATAGTGACCATATCGGCTTATTTCCAATATCTAGTGTTGGAATCTCAGCCAGCAGTGAACAAATTGCTCGTAAAAAGAAGTTTACTTGGGGTACTTGAAAAAATTATGAGGCGACTAGAAATTCAAGAAGGATGCTTTATTCAAATACGCGGCATACCGAGTACCATTAAATAAATTTCTCTTGTAACAAGTGGTGAGCGCCAACCCTTTGAACCTGCGATACACTTTCCAAGCGTCTCATTTGCACTTCACTCGAGTGCGACGATTTTTAACCCTAATCGAATCGATTAGGCTCGAGCTATAACAACGGATCATCGAGTTCTTTCCAATCTCCGAGAAACATTTAAAATCATGATTTGATGATTCTAATAATCGTAAATTCATTAACATCAATTGAGACTTATGAGTCGTTAAAATTATGCTACGTAAAAGAAGTGTCTTTTCGATGTCGTCAAGTTATCTTTGCGATTCAGTTTGTTATACATGCATTTATTTTCCAATAATGGTCTCATTGCGCTCGTAGATTGTAATTAAACAAACCGAGATATTAACGAATAATAAAAAACAGAACGGAATTATGATAATAAAACGAGAGTGGGAAGTCTGATGGAAGAAAAATGTTTCGTTCCGCGATTCTAATTACGACATAATTAAAGTTGGACAGCATGAGTGATATTTAAATTTCATCATTTCGCAACATCAGGATGTAATTTTTTAATAAACCAAGACAGGTTGAAACAAGTTTGCCCGGGACAGTGGTCTTCATTAATACGATACTAAGTTTTTTTCAATTAATTTCCCTATTTAACATGTTTAAAATTACACGCGCAGAATTTCAATTACATTACTACAATATAATTATTCGCTGCTTCGATAATTTGTTTAATTTCGCTTGGATATTTTTATGAGTTGTGGAGATATTATTATAAGAAGAAAGGTGGAAAGATAAAAACTCAACTTCAAGAATAATTTCGTTTGAAACCACTATTCTGTTATACGCTCAAAAAGTAACACATCAAAATTCACATAATTTAAGATTTAAATAAACGAGATTTTCCAGTGGAAAATGTCGTAGATGAATTCTCAGAATTTTCGGAGTGAAACTGCAGTTAACGATCAACACCGTGATTGGTTTTGAAATTTTAATGTAAATTTATAAAAAAGCGAAATTCGATAAAATGCGTCCGAACGAGGTAAAACGAAATAAATTTATACGTGTAAACTCATGTAAACTTTTACTATCATAAAAATTGTAAAATATTATATTAAGTTTTTAGATTAGATTTCTCTAGTTTTACCGACTTCAGTTATTCTTCTTACGACATCATTATAAAGAGCTCTTGGGTTTTATTTAAAATAGCGCATTTTTTATAATAATATAACTACTGGAAATTCACGAAAATTAGAAACTTTTAGATGCACGTTCACTTCAAAATTATTATGATTATTCATTTAAGAAAATATTGAAAGAAAAATAACATTTACTCTAAAATGTATTTTTGGGTCTGAGGGCCCCTAAAGAGTTAAAATGTACAGTTGTATTTATGTTATTCAAAAATCTCTTCATTGATATAAAATATATTTTATTGAAATAAAAAGCATAAAAAATTGAATGGCACTAGTAAACAATTATGCTTTCATTTTCAACTTTCATACACATGCTCAAGTAATTCATTGAAGATGAATTTGATTGAAGCCAATAAAATTTCACTAGCGTTAAAAGTTTGGAGGTAGAATTCAATTGAGAGTAGGTTTTCATCTGAGAGGTATTTTCACTTATCGAACGTATGATAGAATTTTATTTAATCGGCTTGAGTGCAGCGAATGCAGAGATAAAATTTTCATTCACAACATTCTAATTAAGATTTTCAGAAGTATGAACTTGTCAATTTACATTTCACCACAGCATTTAAATTTAACACCTGAAAGAAAACACAATTATTGGCGTAACATCAAAATCTTTTTACAAAGCTAAAATTCGTAAGATCGTGTACACGATTTGACGGATTCCGACGCGAAAAAGAATGTAGTGGCAGGCAATGTTGCGCGACAAGATATAAATGCCGAGAGGACGCGTGATACCGCTGGAGCATAACGTGAATAGCTCGGTATGGTAACTCGCGACGTACCAGCAGACGACGAATAATGTTTTTCGACGAGCAAGACAAATGGTAAATCGATGCTTCTCATCCTTTCGTCTTCGGCGCTGTCGTGCCGCGCGAAACATAGGCTTTATTCAGCGTCAGCTATTTTTCCAACAAGGCGAATGAAAGCGCTTAAACGTTTTCTCTTCGTCATACACGTCACGTCCTATCATTTCTACAGGATTTTATGAGGAGGTGTAAAAAAAGCTGAAAGAATGCGGCAAAGAAATCGAACACATTCGAGAAACGTTAATATAACAAGGAAATGTTCTGTTGCACCGAAAGTTCAATCTTATATTCTTTGTTACATCTGTTTTCTATATTATGTAAACATACGGCGAAATCACTTTAGTATCTCATTGTATTGTGTTCTGTGTTGTTTACATTTTTCTTATTTAATTTAAATACTGAAAAGCTTTTGAATAATTCCAATTTTACATATTCATGTAACTCCGTGCAAAAGTTGAACTCATTCTTGTAACTAAGTGTAGCAATGTTTAAACTCACGAATTTGTATAATTGTGATAGTTTGTATTAAAGCACTTTGTGCAATATGAAATCGTGAACTTTATCAACAAAATTTCAATAATTTAAAGCAATCAGTTAATACACATTCGAAATGATTTAAAAACGAGTTCATGTTTACTGAAAGAAATGTTGATATTACAACTTTAGATAATTTGAGAGTATGATTTAAATTATGCATATTATTGATTTCGAAATTTCGAAATTCGAAATATAGTCGAAATTAACTGAAATTTCGGCGCCACCATCTGTAAGCGTATGAGAAAAGTTATGTTCAGTGACTGCAACTTAACAAACAAACATTGCAAGTAACTTAACTGTAGTTTAAATTACATTATTCATGTATATAATATGATACTTTTGTATCGTGAGAAATGATTATATTTCAAATTGTATGTTTCAATCTATTTAATTGTTGCTAAATTGACTATAATAAAAATTGTACTTAACTCAACTATATTTGACTCGAAATTATTATGAGCTTATTTACTTTTGAGTTGATCATATTAACTATTACACTATGATACTTTTATATTCACAACATAATTGTGATACAACAAATTTGTAAAGTAATAGAATGTTAAAAAATTACTCAAATAAGTACTAAAGACATCTCTGCATTGCATTATTGTATTTAAAATTATTCTCGATACAAAATATTTACAACTTCTTTCTTAATGTCCAGAAATAATTATATGTAAATCGATATTATAATAAACACATGTGTATCAAAAATAAATTTAATGCATTTGACCTAAAATTTCAGTGAACTCATTTATTATTGAGTAGATCGTATTAACATAACTTTTTGCGAGTAATAAAATGATGAAAATTACAAAGATTTACTGTGAAAATTCTTACAAATGTCATTAAAATTACTATTACTAAAAGATTGCTTGAATAAAATTTTTATGATTTACACCATTTTTATTACAGCATTTTAGTATGAGCATAAAAAATTCTAAAATGGATTTTTTAAGTTCAGTAAACTATAATCTAGTTTTACATCATGTAACGGTAATGACTTAATTACAGTTGAGTCATCAAAATTGACTTAAGCATAATTCAATTTACCAAGTTTCATTCCGTTTTACATCTTTGACAAAGTACGACTAAGTTTAAATCGAAAAATAAGTTTTGACTTCATACAAAATGATATTGAAATTTTAATGACTTTTTTGGTTCAAACTTATAATCAATTCAACTTTCCATCCTTTTGATTATAAACAAAAAGTGAATCATATGCATAAAACAAAGAACAGAAGCAATTTTCGTTACAACTTATTCACAACTTTCGTTTCTTTTATCATGATTGCGTTTGATTCTTTCGAAATGTTGTTGATGGCAAATATACGTTTCAGCAACACATGTCGCAGGCTTGAGGATTGAAGACCGTTACAACATTTCCGGAGCAGCGTATCATGATATCGTATCAACCGCAAACCAATCAGCTTCTACAGTGTGGTCGACGCGAATGCGGTTGAGTCTGATCTCGGCAGCTTTTCCTTGCTAGCTAGATTCAGATATCGCCGTTCGATGCGAGCCATTCAAGTGCCAACGAGTGAACTCAAATCGCTACCACTGAGATGCAAAAGGACAGTCTCTCGATGGTAATTCAATGAATGGGCGTTCAACGAATCCAATAAATTCAGCATCGACGCACTCCGAACCTCCCCCGCCGCGAAATCCTTTTCCCGGCAAATTTTCGTTATTACATTCGATATTTCATTACACCTGCGACAATCGGGACAAGGATTTTATCGAACTCCATTTTGCGAAGATTTTCATGAGATAAAGCTCGCTCTATTTATTCTCAACGCTACATTTTCGGTTTGGAAGAGTATGTTCGTACTTTCAATTAACCACTATGTGAACACGTGACTGACAATCTTAGCTCAATGTTAACAACATGACGATTCGTGTTTCTTAAACTTAACAGAAACGTCGAATTAGTCATTATTCAATTCTTTGATGATTTTATTTCAACGTTAATATTCGACGTAACTTATAAATCATTGTCGCGGTTTAGAATTAAATATTTAATCATCCAATAAATTATAATTTCTATGTTCGATTACCGTTTATATTAATAATAGCTTAACAGTAATAACAGCATTTACTCATCCATAAATTAGATTTAGTGAAATTTGTATCAAATGTTCAAATAACATTTGTTTAAATTGTTTCTTCCAGTTGGTATTGAAATTTGTTAAATATTCGAAGATACAAATTATGATAAATCATTTTTCGAATAATCAAGTAATATTACTCGTTCAAGCATTCTACATCTGCTCCGCAATTTGTACACACAAACAATGAGCTCCGACCATCAATGCTTTTCGAACATGCGGAATCTTCTCACGCTAGTCATATCAGGACGTTTGAAGACGCTTGTACCTCCGTGTGTTAAATCAATTTTCCATTCTTTTCAACCATTCCATTTTTCTAGCCACATTTCAGGTCGTTCGATCTTTTTCCTGTGTTAAAAAACTCACTTAAACTAAACAATAAAACTGATTTGTTGTCGACAATATAAAGTTAACTTTTTGAATTCAACTTTGTTACTATTTCAGAGTCAACCAAGAGTAATAAATCAAGTATTAGGAGAGGATGAGAGGAATACGTATAACGACCCGAAAATTGACCATTTTCGGTTTTTTTCTACTACAAATTTGGAAAGCAAAAATGAACGAATGTTGTGTAAAAGTTCGTGTAATTAAATCGGTTACATCGATTTCAAACCATTTTTTTTTCTCTTTTCGAGCGTCCCTTTTATATGAATTGATTATAAATAACAAACATTTTGGAATGTTAACGTTGCTCTTGTACGTGGCACATAATACGTTTAACTCTACTTAACTTGTCGCTGAATTGTTATTAAGCTAATATCGAAACTTATATTGTATTTTATTTATCATAACTGCAGTTAACTTGCAGTCAACTTTGAATAAATTCAGTTCAAAGTTTAATAAACTTTCAATCTAAAATTTCATAACTTTCATGCCTCAATTTCATACAGAAAAAGCATGAATTTGAAAATATAAAGATAGTCATCTTTCGTTGCTTTGGATGAAATGTTTCATTCTAATGTACGACTTTTTAAAAATGTCTGCAAAGAAATAATTCATAATTTATAACACTATACGGCTACCAATATTTCAGAATGAAAATAAATGTCATGAAATTTAAAACGATGTTCTTGCCATGTATTATTACTTAGTAAATGTTTGTCCGACATCAAACATTCCATGTGACAAATTCCGAACGTCAGTACAGGAACGGCTCGAAACCGCACTTATTAAAATTGATCGTCGTAACTCCGCGATATAACTCACTATAAGCTTCATGTTATTTCGCTCTCATCCTTTGGCGGCACTACAAAATATGAAAGATCTATTTCGACGGTGTACCGCATGATGTGATATTACATTTTGTGCGACTCGGGTTATTCATGCGATGCAGATTTTCATTTCAATCTCGCTGACAGTTTCTCTTTTTCCCATCAATCTTGTTACCTGACCACGCACGACCGGATCGCATGGCAGGGGAAAAAGGGGCGGACGGAAACAAAAAACGAACACAGATAAATGAAGAAGCGAGTCGAGAGACGACGAAAAATGTTCAAAAAAGTGAAACAAAAAAGTAACGGTGTGATGTAGCATACAAATCATTTGTATCTTTTAATCGATCGCAAACTCGATTTGCTGCGAACTCATTGAATACCTAGCGAAACGCATCGCGCGTGCTGATTTAATGAAATAATACATTGATAAACACGCACGCGATACATCGGCCAGACATAACGAACAAGATTTGCTCAATTTGCCGTTACAAAAATATTCGCTACACGATTCACTCAATTGTGGACATATTCGGTGTCGAGTTATATGTAATCATTTTGATATCATCGCTGAAAAGTCGATTGAACTCGTTAATTGGACTAAAACGTCTTAATTCTAAATGATCGAATTTTAATCTTACTTATCATTTATTGATAACTGACATTTCATCAATAAGTTTCGTAAGATTTCATTTTTTATCTAATTTCTCATCGTCAACATCTTCAGCGAGGTTTATGTAAGGCGCTCAAGGTTACACGTACAAATTTATTCTGATTTATCAACATCATTATCGACAACCTAATTCTCAACATTTTTTTTGCAAAAGAGTTGAGCTCTTTTTTATTCGAACAGAAATTATTACGGAGTTGAATTCAAGAAGAAATACAAAGTTTTCATAAACTGTTGTAAAAATAACTCAAGATTAACGAAAGATAGTTTTATCCCTGAAAAAACTTTATTCAAAGACAAATTAACTTCGTGGCGGATTATATTTACTTTCGACTACTTATTTTTAATACATCTACTAAAGTATAATTTAGTTTTAATTAATCAACATTATATCGGCAATATCTTTTTATCAATTTCTACAATCGAAATTTGTCGTTAATATTTTTATCAATTACAGTTTTTCTTTGAGAAATTTAAACTTATGAAAGAATCGATGCAGCGATAGTGCAATTAATAAAATTATACTCTAAGAGACAATTAATAAATTTTCCATGAAACAATTTCACAGAAATTAATTTTTATGAATTTATTCGTAAAAATTGATTAGTGATGAATGTCGAGAAATCAATTCAAATAATGACTCGAATTTAAAAGAAGATAAATAAAATTTACTGTCCATGAAAAAATTAAATTACATTCAACTCAAGTTATCATTTCCTATTAATTTAAAATCGATGTAAATCTCGTGTCAATGATTCCCTACACTTTCCGCTGTTTTTATGCTGAGCAATATTTTCTGTTAGTCACATAATTTTTCATTTAAAAATTAATTTAATATTCAATAGATGTTTTTCAAATATTTGATAAAGTATGAAAAAGGAACTCAAACAATTTTCACATCATAAACAAAATTTTAACCAGATTTTTAACGAAAATCGCAAAACTTAACTTATGGAAAAGAGTTTAATATAATCGTTGGAATAACTTTGAGGAAAAGCCTTAATCAAAAACAGTAAAGTAACACAAATCTATTGAAAACTTTTGCAGCATTTTCTTTCGCTAAATCTTTACGACTGCACTTGCGCCCAACTAAGCTCTTAAATCTGTATCCCCTTTGGGTTGAGAAATAGCCGGCCGGTGAAAAACCAGGGATTAATATTAGACGAATCTAAGAGTCAGGACAGTCTTTGGTAGAGACTAATGAGTCCGAATGAGTTTCTTCCGCAAATTTTGATCGTTAGCAAATTTGCAAAGAATTTCATATTAAATACTGAAAATGAACGCATTTCCAATTTTTTTCGACTGATCAGTCATTAAAATTTATGAAACATTTTATGTCGACATTTTTGTCAAGAAGATTGGCTTCTCGAAGTATTTCAAAGCAAACTCCAAAGCGAATACCCGTGCGACGACAAGTCGCAGCGAAAAAAGCCAGCGAAGGAGCCCAATTGTCTAACGATTTCATAAAGCTTGACAAGCATTCATTGTTCACTGTGTGAAGGCAGAGAAGTGAAGTTATTTCGAACAAAAAGATGGCATGACAAAGTGATACGGTCGATAGACCGGGCGATTGACTGGCGTAGCCACTGGGTTACCTCGCTTTTTAAAAGTTTAATTCAAGTACACAATGGTTAGAACAAGAGATGAACATCGATATACCGCCAACGATTTTCGTGTATTTTCTTACTTTTTCCCAGACTGCCGGTCTGTGTAGATTTTTTATTTGAATTTTTCATTTTCATTCCGCCATCGTATTTCGTAATTACGAGTGAGTTATACAACTAGCTCCAGCTCGCACAATAAATGTTTCATGAGATTCATCCAGCAGTTTTATTATATATTCAATTTGCAGATAATGAAATTACACTTTGTGTTTGAAAAAAATGGCTCTAAACGATACCAACAATATTAGAGCGTTGCTTTGCAGAATTGAAATTTGTTTAAGTACTGAATGCTATAAATAACTGACCCCGATAAATAACTTTGAAAATAGCAGTGAGAAAATAATACAAATGAACAATAGGTTCTGCGCCAGAGGATACGAAATAGTACGAAAAGTACGGGATGCTGACAACGTTTTATAGAGGATTTCTATGTCAATACTTAACGGACTGCAACGCGAATTCGCAAATTACATTGTAAATCAGGAAAAAGCTTTTGTTACGTCAGTTTGATATTGTCACGATAGAAACAAATAATTCCATAAATTAATTATTCAAGATATAAATTAAAATCCAATAATGAAATTATAATCTGCATATTTCATATTTCCCATTTTTGCAGAAAAATCGATTGTAAGAAAATTAGAGATTCTTTTTTCATTTAAAAATGACCTTTTACTGGTATTAATATTGTAAATATCGACCTCGGAAAATTTCGAAAAAATAACATGCCTTTTGCATTAGCAGCTCTTAATATTCATTTCGTATAACCTTTTGGCTACGCATGTTACATTTTTTGCTCTTTTTAGTAAGTAGCATGTACATTCGAAAATGCCGCTCTCATTAGCTGCGGTGCACCTAAATCAGCAGCCATTTTGTAATCGGAGCGTGCGCACGAAAACAGCGCGCATACCAATTTCGAGCGAACATTTCCACAGCGAAATTTATCCCAAGTCCGGCAATTAGCGTGATATTTATGCACTAGGCGAGCACGCAACCGGCCCGAATTTCCGACACAATCATCGGCCGCGCTACATTTCGCCGCCTATTGTTTTGCAGCGCGCCACATTTATCATGGCTGGAGCACTTCGCGAATGATGTTTTTACCACTATACGAATTGAAATATGCAAGCTAATGAACTTGCGGGTCGGCGAATCTGGGCCGGCGCAAATTGCAGGACATGCGAAGGGCTGACAGTTCTGCTGGATGTAACTTTTTTATCGACTTAGATAACATTATATACACAATTCGGCGACAAACAAAATCAACTTCATACAAAATTCAACGGTATTATTATTTGATTTTGTTATTCCAACCTATTTTCTTCATAAGAAAAACTAATAAGTTGAATAGTATTTTTAATATGTGAAATAGGAAACTTTCGGAGTAAATTATTGATGATTCATTTTTATGAATAACGCAGTGCAAAAAATGAATATGATGTATAAAGTATATTTAACTTTCATAAGACGTCACTCTCGTCATTTTTAATGAGTTTGAAAAATGTATTGTTTCGCTTATGAAAGCAATCTTGATAATTATTTACAGTTTTCTCATCAAAATTACTAATAAGTAAATGTTTTTCATAATTGACAGAATGTACATTATTAACTCGTTCAATAATTAGGACATCTATTGTCTTTGTCTTATTTGCAGATGTTCTATATTTCTATCTTCCCTTTGGATCTTTTAGACCTATGTATACCTCAAGGAGTTTATTTTAATAATCTAAATCCTTAAGACTGATTTTCAATTCGCATTTCGTTTATGACTTAACGTTTTTTTATTAAGATTAAAAATATTAATAGTAACTTTTGGTGTTCACGAATTTGATTCAGCATAATAACGTTGACTCTTCTTTAAATTTATATCAAAATGTTGACATTTGGAATTCATTGAAAAAACGTATTTAAACTCCAACAAACTTTCTTAAACTATCTTTGTTGCCGCTTTACAGCCCATCAACAGTTATGAAAAACTTTGTCTCGAAAAAACGCTAAATTTACGCTAACAACGTTGATTTAATATAATTCTAAAATGACCACTCAAAGATAAATGATCAAAAACTAACTAGGCGTTATGACAAAATGTTTGCGATAAACAGATTTGAAGTGTAGTTTGATTCAATCGAATATATTTCGAGCATTGAAACATCATCGATTTAACTAATGTGATCCTTAAAACAGGAAACTATCTCGATAAATTATGGATTCGTTTAGGAACGCAGAAAGAAGTTTGTCTGTCAATGAGTCGAACTTCGCAACTTGGTTGCATTTCACTTGTAAGAGTGCGCAGAGTGCGAAGATCGTACGAATAATTTTCTCTTACTATATTTATTTACTCCATTAGTTTGCAGGAAGATGTTTCAATCCTCTTAAAGGATCGCCTTTAATACTGAATTTTTCAGTAAAGTGATTTTTTCAAGTGCATCTTTTTTCGTAATAAAGAACTTGTTCGTTACAATCTTTAACTCTCACTCGACTTGTTATTAAAATTTCATATCTCGTCTATTAAAAGTTTTCTCTAAAGTAAAGGGAAACAAATTCCAAAGTGAATAATCTGTTATATTTTTACAAAACAACTGAATTGATTTTTTTCTGAGATGCTTAAAATATCTCTTCGACGAATCCGATAGAGTGTCATAAGCCGATCGGCATTGGCTGATAGCTATGTGATATTGAGTTCTCTCTTTCTTTTTGTATTCAGTTTTAGTAACTGCGATGACTGGGCTTACTTTTTTATCTCGACCTTTCGATGTCGTTCGAATCAACGTTCCCTTTGGATTCGTGTTGGGCGTTGAAAACCGAAGAATAAGCGACGGGGAAGAAAAGATGATGTCTGGGGATTACACCCCGAGCACTCGCGAGGTTCTTTGAGATTGAATTCGGACTCACCGGTTAAAAGGACCGATATACCGTCCGAAATCCACTGCCGAATGGAGGTCAACGATGTTCTTAACGATATTAACCGAGTCCATCGAAACGCTACCGGCTTCGACTATTATCTCCTCGAGTACCAAAAGAAAGTCTCCCTCTTGGGAACCGCCAGGGGGTATCGAATAAGAGCTGCCAAGAGGCTTCCGGTGACAAAAAAATATCCTACTGAAGGAGAATCGCTAAAAAACGGTCAAAAGCTTGATGCGGGAATGAAATTGCCGTAATGCCAAACTGAGTACTTATCTTTTTTACATTGATTCCCTATTTTGGGCAGCTTCTTCAAATCATCTTTTTCGACTTACTTCTTTCGCCGCGTCGACTCTGTGGCAGTAAAAAAGTTTAGCCGAGCAACGAAGTTTCGCAACACTCCAAAATTACCGATCACGAAGTCAGTCACCAGGTCCCAGTGGAGAACACAGGAAACTATCGGAGAAAGCGAGAAAGAGTGCCCAAACTGTTCACAACACCGGAGTTTCTCTGAAGTTTCCTCGTCGGCACTTTCTCGGCAAAAGAGTGCAATAATACTAGATATTTCTTAAAACTTCGTGAAAATGTTATTCTCAAAGTTAAGAGCTTATTTACACCATGATCCGAGTTCAGGGATCTCAATCAGATCATTAACTCGAAATCGTCATCATAAATTTCACAAGCTGCGCAGAGGAAATAAGTTTCTCAATTCCGTTTCAACTGTTTTCATTTCGAGCACTGTTTAATATGTTTTTTGACATTAAGGCTTTTCGATTTTGGTAGAAATTTGATTGATGTATGCTTATGCTTTACTTGCGATGTTAGAATTTCTTACTGATAACGTCGAATCTTTTGCCACAGTTTCGATCTATTCTAACATTCAGTTCCATTAAATAACATTACCAGCAAATATTATTGGCATGTACGTTAGCTGGCACGTCGATAGTAGTATTGAATGGTCTGCCCAACCGTACATGCACTGCGGAAGTAAATACGAGAATAGATACATGTGATTTCGCATCGATCTCTGAGAATTCTCTATCCATCTAATATAGTCATCTCTCTTATAATTGTATTTCGAACGCATAATTCGGTAATTTTTAGAAACAACTCAATTTAAACAACCAAGCGAAAATTTAATCTTCGTATTATCGTCGCAACAAAAAGTGAATAATTAACTTTTGAAAAATGCCTCTAACTAGTTCAAACAAATTTAAACTAGAAAATTGAATCGCAATCATTGATATTTCATTTAAACAACTCCAAACTGAATAATTACATTAGAAATATTTTTATTTTTTTCAATTA